>JABSTQ010010331.1:0-97500 GCA_013358835.2 Ixodes persulcatus
AACACTTCTGATGTTGGTTATTACAGAAAAGAAGAGGTTTGCCTATTTCGATCACCCTCCACCCGGGCCAAAGCACGAGTGGCAGAGATCGTGACACAGCGTCACGCGACACACAGTCCGTGGATCAAAATTGCAAGTTCAGCCTTAAGTAGCAGTTGAATCTTTAAAATGAATCAGTTACAAGGACATGTAAAAGAAAAGGAAAAAAAGGTCAAACCGTCACTTACATTCCTTTGGCCTTACTTCATAGAGAGGTGGCGGTGCCCCCTGGACTGCTAGCATTCGGTCTGGTGTGCTGGCATGAAATATAAAAGTTTGGCATTGGTGAGATGGAATTGACAACTTTATTTCAGACAGAATTTGCAGAAACACACTAGGGATTCACAAGTACTTGTCATAAAGCAAAATTATAGCCTGTTCAAGGCGGAGTCCATTCAACTTAAAATTTTGGGATTACGACCAACTCCACGTTGGAAAGGCTGTATGTGGGGACAACATTCTGAAGCTATGAAGTTAGAGGGGCACTAAAGGAGGTTTCTGAGATTGCTTTTGGTGATAACTCATTTTAGAGCTCTAGGCATCCGAAAAATTTCAGAAGTATAATCATACACAACCTGGCCAAACGACACACGGTGCTCGAGAGCTAATCGAAAGTGCTGGCTTCCCACGTGTGTTGGTGATGTGCATGCTGCTCCTCGGTTGCGTTTGGGTAAAGTGGCACTAAAGACTGTTCTGAAGACGCTTGTTTTAGTTTTAATATAAGGGAGTAAATGCTAGTTATATGTTAGAAGTTTCAGATGACAAAGCCACTTAGTAAGCCCATCACAATAGAAGTACACGAAATCTGTTTTCTTTTTATGTACAGAGCGCAAACAAGCGATCGCCGTTTTTTCCAGGTTTTCTCTTTGAAACCAAAGGATATGTCATCCAAGTTGTTATAGCTATGGAAAGAGCTCATTTAGTTCTATATTGTAAGCGATAAAATTTCGTGCTGGCTAATACTATTTAGAAGTAAAATGCGAAATTGTGCCGATGTCGTGTTTGCGCTAACAGTGTCACAATGTGTACACTGCACAATACTGTTAGTGCAAACACAACATTAGCGCTTTTTAGTTTTACTTCAAAGTGGAACTAGTTGAGGGCAATATTTTAACGTGCATGCTTGTGTCCCAAATTAGCATTTCCCACGACACGAGAAGTTTGGATGACAGCCTACCTAACTGCTTTCTATGAGAAAACAAACACTGATATCAGTTCAATTCATTAGTCTTTGATGGCTCGGTTTACCAAGATTTCCAGGGCCGGTAGGGCTGCTGGTGGAGCATGGTGTTGGACCAGAGGATGTGCTGCTGCAGGGGTGGGAGCAGGGCGATCCAGAAGGGGGACAGCTGCATGGGCAGGAATGGGCTCTTGATCCGGAGGGGGGGGCCGCTGCGGGGGTGGGATGTTGTGTTGATTCAGAGGGAGTACAATTGCGGGGGCAGGAGAAAGGTACTGAGGCAGAGGGGGTGCCGCTGCGGGGGTGGGAGAAGCAAGGAATGGAGCTGCCACTGACACAAGACCAAGGAACGGGGCTGATGCTAGAGCACACGGAAAAGGTGGAGACCTATTGAATAATTTTTATCATTTAAACCAGGCTCCTGGCTGTGCAGAACCTACAATATCCTTAGAATGCCTGAAAACTTTCCAGTTGAAAGTCATCCCCTCCCCCCTTCCCGAAGTCTTCCATTTCACTGGGGCCTCCTCTCCCCCATTCTTAGGGCTCCGTGTCTTCGGATAAATCCGAAAAACTCTGAAAAACACCCGCCGGTAAAATTTTTGTCAATTCGGATTTATCCAATACACTGCGAATTGTTATGTGCCCTGACATCCCCCCAGCAAAAAAAAAAAAAGAATTTTTTTTTTTTACAATTTGAGCAACGCAGGATTAATGTTTCTGGGAAAATGACACCATAATTATCTTTCAAACCTCGAACCGTTGTCAAAAGAGGTCTTACGGCTTGTCTCATCAAGGTTGGTTCAGGGAAACAGGTCATCGTACCATCCGTGTCACAACCAAAGCCACTCTTTTTGGTTTCCAGTTTGGGCCATGGGATTTGGGATTTAGAGAAAGGAGAGGGTATGTTTCTGGGGGTGACAGTGAAAGCTATGGACCATAGAGATTGTATAAAATACGGAAGAGGGGCAGTTGAAACTTCTCTATTACATCCTTAAGCACTCCACCTCGCGTGGCTCCGGGATAGATTGATGGGATGACTACGAGCTTCCTTGCGGCTACCTCCGGCAGTTCATTAATTTTAAGGTATCGAATTTTATTGAAGCCACACTTGTGTGCAACTTTTGTCGCGGGACACATTAGTATTGACAATGACACCAATGCCATATTCAACTGAAGAAATCCTAATTGATACAAGTGTGTTTTATTTTTTATCTGGCATATGTTTGCATCCGGTTATTATTTATTATTTCTAATAGGAAACACTGCAAAAATAATCTCCGAATTTCGGAGAATTGGGGATTCACAAAAAATAACCTTCGATAAACACCAAATTTTTGCTAAAAAATAAACTCCGAAAAACACCCTCCGAATCTCACAAAAAATAAACTCTGAAAACACTGAGCCCTACCCATCCCCCATACGGCAGTTCGTGATTGGCGCCACCGAATCAAGATCCTGGCTGCGTGCCTGCCTTGCACCCTTGTTTTTTTGTTTGTTTGTTCATCAGTGTAGCATTCAACTGTAAGCACAGTGTCAATGCCGAGTAAAAAAAATTACACCATCTTCCCGAGGGGAACTAAGGGGTGATGCGGAGCATCGGGGCGGTGCTGACGCTTGCTTGCGCCAACCCACTAACTGACGGGACAGTTGCTTCCATCACACTTCATCGGAAGAACGAAGTGAAGTGGAGTCAACAGCGGTGACTCATGTAGCACGAGTAACTTTGAAAGTCTAATCAGACCGCACGGTAAGGCGGCGCAAAATGCCCTAACAGCGCTTGCAAGTTTCCTCGTCGAGACCGGGCTGGCCGGCGAGATCTAGGCTGCAACGGACGCGAGCGGTCGGGAAATGCTAGCAGACGACAGCCGCGGAGTTGCGGGGAAAGCTCACCCCACTAGAAAGGCCTGGCCTGGCGCTGCGACCCGCGCGCCGAAAACTTTCCTCCTTTCCCTCCTCCGGGGAAACACGGTTTCGTCTCAGACCCCGCCCCGGTAACGTGATGGCGAACGCGCGCAGCGCGCTACCGCTCACACTTGAAGGAGAGGAGACTAGAGGAGGAGAGTTGCGCATGCGTAGTGTGAGTGCGGACTACGACGCCGACGCCGCGGGACATAAACCCGAGCAAGAGATGCTCCGCATCTAAAAAAATAGCAGCATACTTTTGTTGGCTAGTGCTGATGATTGGACCAGTTGGTAGCCAATTATTAAAAAGAAATTCTGAAGAATATGGAAACAGGATACAAACACAATCAAGCGCTGTGTTCATCTCCTCCTCCTTGTCCGTGCGATACGCATTCTGTTTTTAATAATAAATTTTCTTACGATTTTTTGTTTGGTGTCATCTGTATAGAGGTTCATTGGAACGACCCACCTGCCATTGCATTCACTTTGCCGGCAGCTCCCCCCTTTCTTATGATGCCATCGTTGAGGAAGTGCAGGGTGGGACATCACTCTCACTCTCGTGGTAGTTCCCCAGGTTCCCATAGGCTGCAAGCTGCCAGCCAAACTGAGTCAGGCCTGCCAGCCCTGCGGGAAATGTCAGTTCCACTCTTTTAGACGCGGACACCCACGTTTTGCGTATATTCGACAGGAGCTCTAACAGAGGGGAAACACAATTATTGACCCTTTTTGAATGCATCTTTTTCTTTTGCTGAGAACACACATAAAAGTCACACGCTATTGTGCATTCAGTGGTGCGGCTTAATTTATGATGAGCAATTTTTTATACAACTTCGAGCATTTAGAGAAAAATGTACAATATAATGGGCGAGACATAAATTGTTGCTATGAGCTATCCTACACATTTACACATTGCCTGATATAATAAAAGCAAGAGCTTTACAAATTTGTAACAAATTAAAAGTTGGCATTTATTTAATTTATTACTATTGGCTATTATCCTTTGGCAGAAAGAATAACTGGGCGAGTCGGTACGTTGGAGGTATTTCAACTCTATCGAATATCCAGGTTCTTTTCGCATTTTTTTATGTTTTTGCCTTTCCAGGTACTCTTTTTTTGTTGCGGCTTTCGCCGCCACTGAAAAATGTGACATCCAAACTCACTTTATTTGCATCACACAATGGTAAACTTCGAAAGCGTGTCGCTTCGGCATACGCGAAGAGACCGCGCGTCTCTACGGCACAGGCGTAAGCATTGGCAAGAAATCATGCAGCTCGCTCTTGTAACGTTTTTCTCGCTCCCGCTTAACGAAACGAATCGGTGGCGGGCGGCTGTTGGGACCACCCTTCAGAACTAGCATGACCTGTGACTGCTTAAACTGCCGTCAGACTGCACTTGAACGCTCCGCAAAAACGTCGTCGGACGAACATCGTCGGACGGCGCCAAGAACAGGCTCAGTTCCGCCGCACGAGAATCTGTCTCGCTCTGCGGAGCGACCCATAGGTTTTGAAGAAGCTATGCTCTTCAAATAACGAAATAACATGGGCCAGAAGCATTGTTAGAATCAAACATAGCATAACAAGCACATGGTACACGACAAAGTTTGAAACAGCGGCGCACTTTGCAGAAACAAAAGTTACTCACCGGCGCCTGCAGCAGCGTCCGCAACTTATGATGATAAGACGCAGCGTCTCCCAGCTCCCAGTCATCGCTGGGCATTCTTGAACATGATATTCGTAAGGAAGATATCTAAAATACCTGCTAAAACGGCTAAAACGAAATAAAGGAAGCGATTTTCGAAGCCTCTGGAGCCCCAACGACAGCCAAACGCAGGGTTGCCAGATAGCTTTTAGCTGATATAGCCAAATGGCTAGTCAGTGTAGCCCAAAAGTAGCCAAAAGCCAATTATTTGCATAGCCCAAAAGTAGCCAAAATTTCGATATTGCGTTTACAAGGTGAAACGAAAGCTCTGCTTCTGTATATGTTTAGGTGAGAGATTGTATGCAAAATCAAAGTATTACAATATCCAGAAAACAGTTTTTTTTTAAATATTAAAACAAAAAGCTCATGTAAACACATTTGGACAGTGTCATGCTATGAACAATATTATCAGGAAGTGTTTGTCCCACTCGTACTAGCTCCGTACAGTACCTTAGAGTTGATCCAAGCGAAACATTCGTCGGAGGGCTTAAAATCTTTGCAACACTCTTTCCTCCCAAAGAAAAAAAAAAACTTCACATGAAGGATGCTCTCCAGGGTTTCTTGAGACATCCTACAGTACACAGAGGGAAAGGGGACAATTTCGCGAATATCGGGCAAAAATTGGACATAGCCCAAAAATAGCCGCACGTAGCCACATAGCCAACCGTCAAATTTCGACGCCAAACCTATCAATAAGTAGCCCAATTTGGCTATTAATAGCCCAATCTGGTAACCCTGGCCAAACGTCCAAACGGGAGCTGATTGCGATAGCGATGGTCTTCCGCAATCTTCAAAAGTTTCTTCTTCTTTTAACTAAACCAAGCAAAATAATATCATATTACTAATAATAATGTCACTATAATAATGTTGTAAAAAAATAACGAAAATTTAGTCTATCTTGTGTTTTATCTAAACTTTAGGTTTTCTTTTGAAGTGTAAAAACCGAAACCGAAACTATTTCAACCAACGCTTCGGTCGTCGTATTCGCATCCGTGCGTGTGTGTGCGTGCATGCGCCCGGGTTCGTGTGCGCGTGTGGATTCGTCCGCCTGCTTCTGTGTGCGTGCGTCTGTGGTTGTGCGCGCGTGCGTGCGTTTGCGCGTGTGCATGCGTGTGTGCGCTCGTGTATGTGCGCATGTCTGCGCGCGAGCAAGCATCTGTGTTTGTGCGTTTTATTGAACTACGCCAGCAAGAAGACTTATTATTATTTTTATTGAAATATGCCAGCGCGAAGTCCAGTAGTCCTTCCTTAACTATGCAGTAAACACTAGTTTATTGATTGATTGAGCTCTATTATTGATGGTCGTGATTCCAGACAGATGCCAATCGGCCACACCACTGCCAATCGGCGAACATCTGTTCCTCTTCTAAATATCGCGCTTCGAACGTACTTCGAGAAGTTCGACGCCTTGATTGTTTCCATTTCAGCAGTTTGATTACCAATAGGATCCGTTCAATTACAGTATGTACAGTTCAAAGTCTGCTACAACCAAATAAAATATGTTTTTTTTTTGTTTTGTTTTTTTAACTGTGGTATGACAACGATTTGCGCCCGTATAGCAGGCGACATAAACCTTATGCAATTTTCACTAGAAAAATTTAATTTTGCAAAACGAACGCTCCCTTCCTTTCTGGAGTGTTTCTCCGCAACTCACCACGTAAGTGGAACAAAGTCGCATATTAATTTTTAAAAAAAGACTGCGAAGAGTTTTAGTGGAACAAGTTTTTAGTAACTGGAAAAATTTTAGACGGTACAGGTGATCAGCCTGCTTTAAATGCACGTGGTCCATCTATTAAAGAAATCTATTATAGAAAGAAAAAAAACAAGCGTCCACTTAAAACCGTTTGATAGCTAAAAATTTGCCATGGGACTTAGTCAAAATTAGTGGAACGCCAGCCTTATGCGGAACTTAACTGGAACCGTAGTGGAACCAGATTGGGTCCATATCACATGAGCGAATGACATTTTAGCGAACAGCGACATTTGAGCGAATTGACGTTTTAGCGAATAACGGGGGCGCGCGTTAACCCATCCGCCACGCTCCGCTTACGCCGCTTCGCGGCGACAGTCTGCGTCGGCTCATTACAAAAATGTGAACCCATTTGGCCCACCCGAAAACGCCGCTTCGCGGCGTCCAACTATTCGCTAAAGTGTCATTCGGTGAAACGTGGGCGTTCGCTCAAACGTCATTCGATCAAGTGAGTGCCTTCCCTTGGAGTAGGCTACTAGTTATGTGATCTAAACATACTTGGCAAGTATACCTGGATCATAGAACGGCTCCTATGTGCTTATACTTTTTGTAATATTCTATCACACTCCCTGCCTTATAGTATACTAGAAGTATGTCGAGTATAATTTTAGTACACTCGTTTTGGTTAGGGGTAGTTTGCGCCACCTAACCTTAAACAAATTATTAAAAAAATATTTTTCTTTTCTTTTTTTTTCTCTTCTTCTCTTCAGTCACCATTTTGAACAGTTTGAATGCCAGTAGGACCAGTTCTGCTATGTCTGTCATCTGTCTAGCTCTCAGTTTAGCCTGTTTGGCAAGTTCGGTTGCCTGTTTGACAAGTTTTGTTTCCTGTTTAGCAAGTTCGGTTGTCTGTTTGGCAAGTTTGGGTTCCTGTTTACCAAGTTCGGTTGCCTGTTTGGCAAGTTTGGCTCCCTCTTTTGTAAGTTCGGTTGCCTGTTTGGCAAGTTTGACTTCCTGTTTGGCAGTTCGGTTGCCTGTTTGGCAAGTTTGGCTTCCTGTTTGGCAAGTTCGGCTGCCTGTTTGTCAGGTTTATGTGCCAGTTTGGCTCGTTAATTTTTCAATTGGGCCAGTTTGTTTTCCTATATCGCCAGTTTAATCAGTTCGATTTCCATTTTGCCCAGTTCAAATTCGGGTATGCCGGGTTCAGAATCATACTGTTTTTTTCAATAGGGTAGGACCTTCCGAGAACTTGCAGCAAACGTCGAAAAACAACGGACGATTTGAGTCGAAAATGCGACCTGCCTAGGACCAATAAGCGGGTGTGAACTGCGCGACTATACTTAGGTAGTCGCACGATCTATACAGCCGTAGTCACAGTGGTCATAGAGAATACAAAAGACAAGGTGTTCGGTGCAGACGATACGACAGAATTATACCTGCGAAGACTCCTCAAGTATGTTTCAAGCAGCCTCATCCATAGTGTATTCTCTGCAGACAGCCTTTTGTTCGAGGTATTAGCAGTGTGACCGCGACTTCAACAGCACGCGATGGAGAAAATACGCCGATGCCTCCTAACACAAAGTAGCGCCCCCATTTCATCCACGTCGCATGTGGCGAGGACGTCGTGGCTGAGGCGATTACCCCCCTCCCCCCTTGGAATCGGAAATTCCGCTGTGACAGACGAAATCATTATGCTGCCACGTCCACGCTGCCTACAGTGCGAGCAGATTGTAAAGCAAGCGGCGATGCGTTCCTGTTGTGGCGAGAGCAACAAAGAGGAGTCGTGTTCGCTCTTCAAGACGCCGCCTTTGTGCCGACGCTTCTCGCGTCCCGGAAGAGGCACCGAAACTTGGTTTACTTTGGCTACGGAGCCTGGAAAGCGCATCTCTCCACCGGGCACGTCAGCCGTCTCTTTATTCTGCCCCCTCGGTTTCTGCGGGGTGACGTCACAACCGTGTAAAGCTCGGGACCGCCGCGGTCCTGGATGGCACAGCCGAGGAGGTGGATACGACAGCAGACGCAGCTGCCCTGCGATAGCTTGCTGTGCAGCCGGTCAGTCGACTGAACACTCACAGCCGCAGGTTGGGACATTGCCACCTAGAAGACAAGGCCCTGCTGTACTCCGACGTTCAGCTCAGAGAAACGCAACGTAGCGCAGAACGCACGCGTTCCATTGGCCGGCGAACAGGAACTCAATATCTGCGACCAATCAGTATCTATCTGCGACGCCGCGTTTCCAAGCGCTGAACGTCGGAGTTTAGCAAAGCATGAAAAGGGTCATAAAACAATATCGGCTTGGAATGTTTATGACTTTGAAAACGCGTACTGGTCCTACTCTGGCCGAAGTATGCTCGAACAGACCCCCATTGATTCAGAATCTTCTACGTCGCGGTGAAATTTTGAAGATAAAAGGGGACTATTTCTTTCAGTCTTGCCTTCGCAAAGCTCGATGACGTATGTGGGATTGAAACCACCAGCCTGCCGACAGTCGAGCGTGGCTCGTGAATAGGACATGAGAACTGCGTGAGCACTCGACTTCGGCCCATAACAACCAATGCCTCGGCAGACACTCGGGTAGTGGCTCGTGTCTAACCACTGCGGCGATGAAAATAGCCGAACTCTAACAATGTCGAGAGCTCAGCACGCGTTTTCTGCTATGCCAACCCCAGCGCGTGGCTATGATTAACGTTGGCGGCATAGGATAAGCACCAGGCGACGTGGCCGCTCCTTCTGGCACCGAGTTGAGAAGATGAACGATGCTCACATTTCTCGCATTTTCTTGGCAACTGCCTTTGCCTCGAAAGAAAACATAAAGGGGCCCTGCAAGGACGTGTTTACTGGTTTTTAATTTGCTCCGAATCTGAGCGCACTGAACGTAGTAACTTAGTGAAACTTTTCTTTTCTCAAACTTCGCTTTATTTTAAAATTTATAGGCAAATTAAAATTACAAAAACGAGCAAAAAATAATCTCCCTCATGACGTCCTTGGTTGCTTGAGTGGCCGTGAACTAGAGGAGGGGTAGTGAGCTCGTCGAGCGCTCACGGCTGCCGCACTCCGTGTCGACGGCGCGAGAGGGCGCCACTAAAGCATGTTCTGGATAGGCTGTATGCAGCGAGCAGCCAGAGCGGCTCTCATTGCATTTGCTGCGTAATAAAGCACTAACTCGGCATGACACTTCATTGGCCACAAATGACAGCAAACACGGGGTAAAGATCAGTTCAGAATGGGAGCCACTTCGCGCTGCCATACCGCGAAACGTTAAAACCGCAAGACAAACCTTCCCGCCGAAGGCCTCCGGAACGCTCGGAGCCGGTCGGATCCTCCTGTCCACATGACCGCAGCATCGCCGCGTACATTTGGGACCTTTCCGTGTCGGCGCCTGATCCTACTACTCCTTTCTAGTATGCGCCACTTTTTCCACCGTTTGGTGGCGGGTATGTCGACGGGCCATTTCTTGTTTCCGTACTTTATAACCTGCATTCGTTTCTATTCTGATCTAAAATACCGAACAAAAATTACTTTTATAAATAATTGAAACGGTTCGCGCCACATATATTTTGTATTTTGACTAAAAAGAAGCTTTTAGTGGCTCTGACCAGTAGTAAGCCAAGGACCAAGGACGTCACATTTTGGGCGCTTTCGGTGCCACGGGTTGCCCTCGTCGGTGGAGAAGATTTCCGCGTCGTCCGGTTAAAATATGACGCACTGATATTTAGTTACTCTCTCCGTGCCCATTGGCTTGCCCGAACCCCACGAGACGTGGAAACCGCAAAAAAGGTAGACGCTTAAATATGATTGCAGGGCCCCTTTAAGGCAAGTTTATTCAGTTATTAACATTAGGAAGTGATTCTAAGTAGTATTTAGCGAAAGTGGCAAAATCGTTTTATGGCTCCTATCAGTGAAAAGGAATCGCCCCGTCTGCAGGAGCTAAAAGCGTACGAGTAGACCCTAGCGCACGTAAAAACAGACAAAGCCTAGCAGATCGCCACAAGAAGCGGCCACCGAAATGGAAGATGTGGAACGGCAGACAACGGATGAGAGGAGACCCACGTGACTAGCGGCCCGCTGCGCTGACACGCCGAAACACACTTCTCCCGAGCGAACAAGTGTGTTTCGCGCCCTCGCCACTGCAAACGCTGTGCGTTGACGTCCAGGCTCCCGAGAAATGGCTCTTCTCGCGCTCCAAATCTGTGACCAGGCACTCTATGGCTCCGCCTTCGAACTGCCAGGCTTTGAATGTGGGCTAACCGCAAGGTCTCATGGTATTTCCGGAAGAGTTTATTGATCCTCAGATATTAAGTAGAGGTGTGAGAGTATTCGAGTTTTGATTTCGAAACGAATAATGATTGTCCGAATAATTCAGTCTAACTTTAAAATTTTTAGTATTCGAGTTTTCCAATAATTCAGTACCCTGAGTACCAGTACTGCTGAAAACAAATTCAGGTTTATTCATGAACGCTCTTCGTGTGCTGAAATAGTCATAACATGCCTGTATTGGATCAAAATCCACCTGCCTTCACAAGCCTGGACCAACGAATCATTTTCACAGAAAATAGTTTGTTTCTTCCGTCGCCATTTTAAATACATGGATCTAGCTTCACCTGCAGCCACCTCTATGCACACTATACTTATTCTCGGTTGTTACGTCCATACTATTACAAATTGTTATCGAAATACAAACACCAGCGAAAGTTGGCAACCTTTCGTAGGTCATTCGAAAGAGCTTTGCGTTGAGAAGCTCCGCCTTTAGCGCGAGCTCGCTGGCTTCCGCAGTCCTTTGCAAGCGCGTGCCTGCGTGTTCACACTTGGGGAGCTCGTGCCGTCACGTTGAGCACGAATCGAACACGTGCCCGCAAGGCCCGCATCCCACAGCTTAACTTGGGGATAACTTTTTCTGGCCTTTCCGAAGAAGTGAAGGCCGCGCGAGCACAGCTGTGATCGGCACTCAATGTGCGCGAGTGCAAGGGTATCCATAGCTTTGGCTTCATTGCCAAGAAAACTTCTCCCCAATATAGGATTTAGGGAAAGTCCCTATTAAATTTTCCGCCCACCCTTCGTTCACCGCTATCGAGCGAGGTACCGATGGGCGCAAGATCTCACCTAATTTAATTGGTTCATTCATACCCCTCCATTCATCAAGCATTCTGCGTATTCACACATCGTCTTTTTTCGTGTGTGAGTGCCTCTCTTCGTTCCGCTCATCCTAAAAATTAAAAAAAAAACACGCAACTTGTTTTTTTACATTCACATGTCTTTTTTGTTTTTGGTTTTTTAAGTCACATGAACATTGCGAATAAAGTTTTTGGTATTCGGATTCGATCTGACATTTGACGTTTTGGCCATTACTTGGTACTATGTACTCGAGTCAACTTGTATTCGAGTTGAAATTTTACTCTTGGCACACTTCTAAGATTATGTATCTTTGTAACGTTGTCTTGGGGCCCTAAACTCGTCAAACACAAAGTTGGAGCGGAAAGTTCGCGGAGCGCGCCGTTTGGAACGCCGGGGAAAAACGCGTGAAGTCACCGTCGTGATAGGCCAATCGGTGCGCTTCGTCAACCTCGGCCCTAACTTTGTGTTTGACGAGATTATAGGCGTTTGCATGTCACAAGCAAGACACGCTCTTCGGCAAACGTTACTTTGGCTGTGCACTGCATAATAAAATGCGACAAGATATCGTTTTTTGTTGTCTTTTTTACCCATGCAGAAGAATGCTTAAACCAAATTTCGCAGCCTGTATTGCTGCACATACGCACGCACATGACCCCATTCTCTTGTCATTTCACTTGCGAGGAAAATCGAGGGAAGAAAAATAACAATCGCGCGTTTCTGGTAACTATGTCACGTTCTGTACTTCAGTGTAACTCTCGCAGACTGCGAATCATATATTATGTATACAGGGTGTTTCACGAAAGGTGGACAAATTCGATATTGCGAAACCTGCGCACCGCACCAACAAAAGGCTTGTGTCGTTTCGGTCCTAGGCCAGGGGCCTATTTAGGGAAATTATTAAAGTTCGGGATTATTAAGTTGTTAATTATTTTCGTTAAATATTTTTTTTCTAAATATTGAGTTTAATGAATAGTTTTAACTGAATCTTGCTGAGCATCAGTCGAAAAACGCTCAATCAACAAATTGCAGAACGATAGAAGGCACCCCCGGTATTTTACGGCTTTCTGAAAAAACTGCACTATTTCGACGGGTTTTTAAGTTTCAGTTTGCAATCGGAGCTCTTCTCGGCACCGAAGGCACCGCGCGCCCTGAAGAAATGGTGCAACCAGCCTCTGCAGCGTTGCGCGAGGACAGCGCAGCAAAGGTTGGTTGCACTATTTCTCCACGGGATGCGTGGCCGCCGTTGCCTAGAGACGCTCCGATTGCAAACCTTTCCCACAAATCGGGACGTTTCTGCCTCACTGAGTGGCGCAAGCGTCGCGAAACTCCCAGGTAAAACACCTGATTAACAGCTTCACCGGGAGGAACAAACTCGGAGTGAACAATGCCCGAATTTTCTAGTTGTTTTCATCATTTGAGGAGGTTGAGGGTCGCCCTGAACAAGTTTGGTCGTCAGTCATTAATTAACTGGCCTTGAAGCTAGAAAACCACACGTATACCTGCGATTTCTTCATAGCATCTTTTTTGTAAGCTTTCTGGAGCATTACAAGAGTTTCCGCCGCCGTTTTTCCTAAAACCAAACATAAATTAACGGTCGCGTTCTGTTCCTTCAAATCCGGCATCGAAAAAAAAAAAACGAAGAACCATTTTGAAGCGCTTGGGGAAAAAAATCACAACATCCCGCTAGAACCTTAGCAGACGACACCGATCGGCAAACTCACTTAATTGATGGATGGATGGATGAATCCAACTGAGCCCTTTGGATCGGGTGGTAGCTTACGCCACCTAGCCATTTTGTTTTACCATTTAAGCTTAAAATATTTAAATTTGAAAACTATATTCACTTCGCACTGCAAAGAAAGTGAGGCTATAAAACCCCCTTGAATCAGTTAATGAAAACATACCTAGTTTTCTCTCGCTTTCTGCCAGCATTCACTTAATCTTTGCTTGGTAATCTCTACTGTCTTGAAATCCACTTTTACTTCGCTGTCTCTAAAACCCAATGACTTCATTAAATCTACGTTGTCTTCGGTAGGCATATTGTGAAGCCCTTTACAGTAGAGTATCAAGTGCTCAGCGTCTCATCCTCCTCTCCAGAAGCAGCGCGCACTGCATCCATTTTCTGGTACTTCACTCTGTATCTTCTGGTTCGCAAAACACCTGTCCTTGCCTCAAACGAATTTGAGCTTCCCCTAGAATTGTCATAAATGCTTTCTTTGGCAACAACTGTTTTGTTTAATCCATAGCTTTCCAGAGCCGTCTTTGTCTGCATTCCCTCTAGCCACCGATCTCTTTCTGTGGCCTTAACTTTCTTCTTAACTGAGACCTGCTCTTTCGTAACTCCATTATAGCCTAAAAACTTTCCTCTTAAGTTCCTAGTGCGTTGTCTACACTTTGTGCCTATACTCCTCACGTATAAATAGCTGAAAACGTTTCGTGCCCGTTGCTCCCCATCTATTTGCCTCAACCAATCCTCAAATTCTATCTTTCTCACAATTTCCCTGCCCTCAAATGACGCCCTTCCCATGTCTCCTTGCACTTCCTGGTTTGGCGTTTTGCAATGTGCCCCCAAAGCCAGCCTACCTACTCCGCGCTGTTTTATTTCTAGTCTTGCATGCACTTCGAATTTCATGCATAGCACTGCGTTTCCAAAAGTCAAGCCAGGCACCATGACCTCTTTCCAAATCTCTCTCACCACCTCATACCTGTTGTAATTCCAAAGTGCTCTGTTTTTCATTACAGCTTGCGGGTCGCCTGTCAATACCGCCCGATCAGGCAGAGTTTCATTCGCCCCAAGGAAGTCACACGAGGGAGCGCTATCATCAAGATATGTTTAATTGGTACTTATGTGGTCGCTGTGTTCCGGGTCTTTTCTGGGCTCCTGAGGTCCGGGTCTTTCGTTGGAGGCCTTGTTCGGCATCCGCTCTTTCGTTGGTCTCTGCCTTCGAACTGTATCTCTCGCGCCCTGCCGCGAGCGTCCTTTTTCTTCTTCCTCGCCGATCACGGCGCCGTCCCTCCGCGTGCCGTGCGGCTCATTGTCCCCCCCACTCCCCTCCCCTCAAACCTCAAACTCCGGGGGGGTTCCGAAGCATCCGGAGGCACTGGACCGAGTCACTGGACCCCAGGTCGCCCATCTCCGCGTCGCTGATGGCGGTGGACGTGCATCAGGTAGTCGGTGAACTCCTGGTAGGGAGACTTGATAAGCTCCCGCCCCCGCCACAGGTCCGGGGTCAGGTAGCTGTACGTCTGCTGGATGGCCAGGTAGGTGGTCTTGGCAAAGTTGCCCAGGGTGGCCGTCGAGCCGCGGGCAGAGGTGTTAACAGCCCTCGATGCCCGCCATGTGCAGCAGCTTCTTGGGCATTGAGGTGGACACGATGCCTGTGCCGCGGGGCGCCGGGATCAGCCGCACCAGTACACTGCCACACCTGCCGGTCACCTTGCAGGGGACGGTGTGGGGCTTTCCGATCTTGTTTCCCCAATAGCCCCTTCGGAAGGGGATGACGGACAGCTTGGCCAGTATGACGGCTTCCCGGATGACCGCGGCCGGCTCTTTGGAGCGCTTGACACCCAGGCCGATTGGCCGTTGAAGTCCCCAATAGCCACAAAGGCCTTGAAGCGGGTGCGCCAGCCGGCACGCGTCTGCTTCTGCACCGGCATGATCATCAGCCTCTCGTCCTTCAGCGTGTCCCTGGGACTTCCCCGGTACTCCGCGTCTCCGCCGCCCTGCCTTCGTTGACGTGGTCGACATCGGGATTGCTCACCCCGTCTCTGCCAACCAGGTTGACCCCCCTGAAGGTTGGTCCACCTTGCTCCTTGCCAACCGGGTTGACCACCCTGTCGGTTGGTCTGGCCGTTCCCCCGCCAACCGGGTTGACCACCCTGTCGGCTGGTCTGGCCGGTCTCCTGCCGAACGGGTTGACCACCCTGCACACTAAAACTTTTTACACCCTTAAGGGTGTACACCAGTTTGTCCCAGAGCTCACACCCTTAGGGTGTTCAGCCAAACACCCTTCATAATGGGTGCTTGCCAAACACCCTTGGTAAAGGGTGCTTGGCATGGAATGGGCGCCCGCTGGGGTGGCCCAGTGGATGCTGGGCCACCCCAGCGGGCGCACAGTGGATGCTGGGCCACCCCAGCCAATCCAGCGCCGGGAGAGTATCATGCAACGTTTTGGTTATGTGGAGTTCAAGCTCACATGACACTCTCTCGATGCTGGATTGGCTGGTAGCGTCCGCCGCGCTCAGACCAAAGCTGAAATGAAGTATAGGCCCCAGTAAATATTTTATAGGAATGTGTCCAATACACATATCAGAACTTGTAAATTGTACAAAAATCATATAAGGTATTGCACATTCTTATTATATGATCCTCAGCTTATCATGTTTACTAAACACACTTACTTTTTTCAATTGGGGGGGATTGCCACATCACCACATACAAGGCACGTGATGAAGAAATAAGGAGTAACATTGAACATAACTCACTTCATGAAGAAGTAATACAAAGGAGCTCCTGGCAAGCCACATCATAACCATGAGGGCAATTGGTAGTGCTTCCGGTGCCCCCCTTTCTCCAACTCCAAGTGAGCAAGCAGTGGCCCCAAGCATCGTACTGCACGGCTAAACCATCGTTATAAGCATCATGGGCTGTTACAAACGAAGCATGTGGAGCTTTCCTGTTTGGAGATCAAGTGGCAAGTTTTGTCTCTGAGGATTGCAGGAAACACGCTTCACTTATCACTTATCTCCTTATGCGCATCTGTTTACTAATTGGAAGCATGGTGGTCTAGCCTTTGACTCAACCACAGCAGTATCTCAGTAAGTGAAGCTCATTATGACATTAATTAGAATGTGTTAAATGGAACATTTATTGCATCCTAAAGGACAAATGAAAAATACAATGTATGCCATTCCTTGACATAAACAATGCCATCTGCCAACATGTAATGAAAAATATCACAGAATTCTCACGTACAAGGAAATTTATAAAGTTCTGGAAGACGACTAGGCACCTCGCCTACAGGAGGTCGGCATAAGTTATCCCAACATTTAAAGACCGAAAAAGAAAACATGCCTTCATAAAACCTTCTATCATTCGTTGTGTGAGAAAAATAAAAATTAACCTGATAATACTGGCGAAAAAAGTGCACTATACATGAAAAATACAATGTATGCCTTTCCATGACATAAACAATGCTATCTGCCAACATGTAATGAAAAATACCACAAAATGAACTTGCACTTTAAAACAAAAAAGCAAATGTTTCAGTAGAGAAGACGCTATACTCTCGCAAAGTTCTGGAAGATGACTAGGAATGAGGAACCTGCACAGCTAAATTATAAGCACCTCGCCTACAGGATGTCGCCATAAGTTATACATCTAAAGACAGAAAAAGAAAACATGCCTCCATAAAACCTTCTATCATTTCTTCTGTTAGCAAAATAAAAATTAACCTGATAATACTGTCGCGAGAAGTGCAATATACACATACAGGGTGTTTAACGAAAATTGGACTAAATTCGATATTGCGAAAACTACAAGTCGCAACATAAAAAGGCTTGTGTCGTTTTGGTCCTGGGCCAGAAGCCTAGTTAGGAAAATGATTAAAAACCTGGATATTTAGATTGTTAATTATTTTTGAGTAATTGACTTTTTAATATTGTGTTTAAGGGCATGGTTGCAATTAGAAAATTGCTCAGCATCATCGAAAAACACTAAATCATTAAATTGCAGAAGGATAGGACGCACACGCAGCATTTTACGGCTTTTTGAAAAACCATACAAATTCGACTGGTTTTAAGTTTCGGTTTGCAATCAGAGCACATCTCGGCCCCGATTGCACCGCGCCCCGTGGAGAAATGGCGCAACCAACGCAGCAGAGGCTGGTTGCACCATTTCCCCACGGGGCGTGGTGCCGTCGGGGCCGAGATCCGCTCCAATTGCAAACCAAAACTTAAAACCCGTTGCATTTGTGCGGTCTTTCAGAAAGTCGTAAAATGCTGCACGTGCCTTCTATCCTTCTGCAATTTGTTGATTTAGTGTTTTTCAATGATGCTGAGCAACCTTCTAATTGAAACCATGCCCTTAAACACAATAATAAAAAAGTTTATTGCACGAAAATAATTAACAATATAATTATCCCGGACTTCAATAATTTTCCTAAATAGGCCCCGGGCCCAGGACCAAAACGACACAAACCTTTTTTGGTTGCGACGCGTAGTTTTCGAAATATTGAATTTGTCCACCTTTCGCGAAACACCCTGTATAACCTCCCGAGACCCTGCGTCCACCAGTGTAAATAATGGGTTTTGAATTGTTGTTAAAAAGAAAAAAAAAAAAAAGCCGTCACCGCACACAGGAAAGGATGCATGTCCACCGTCATGGACATAGTCTGTGCTGCCATCTGGAGGAGTGTTGAGCAAACAGCACTGAAAACTGGTTGCTGGCTGTTCCAAATGGCGACCTGCAGCACTCGCACGTTCTACAGGCGACGCCAAGGTATGTAATCAGTTAACGTGATTTACACAAACGAAGGCTGTGTTAATTTATATTTCTAGAGCTCTTGAAAGTTCACAGATGGTTATTAATGCCTAATATTTACAACAGTTTTAGCATGGGTTGCAGTAGTCGCTTGTCAAACGGTGTGTCTACGTGGGTGGACGCTGGGGCCCAAAAACTTATGACATGAATTTCGTGATGAGCATGTTTTGCTCGCCATCAATGTGAAACACTCGCGAAGTGAAAACAATGGGTTTGATTGATTGTGTTCAATTTTTCAGGACTAACAAGTCAGGAAGTCAGGCTGATGCCATTTTATAAAGTTTGAGCGGTGCCACAGGTTCCGCGCAAGAGAGTCAAGCCGCTGCCAAGCTTGCCAGTTCGGATGGCACAGGCACTTCACATGCCAAAGAAAGACGACATCAAGAATGCTACACGGTGCAGGAACCCTGGCTGCTCAAAGAAAACTCAGCACTGTTGCACGTCCTGTGATATCTACCTTTGCACTGAAACTGACTGGCACTGCTTCTTTGATTTTCGTACCAAGAAACGAGCCTCATTTCTTGACCGGTATCACTCCAGTTTCGCCATTCTTCTGCCCAAAACCTAGCTTGTAAAAATTAACTCATAAAATGTTGAATAAAATATGTGTTCATTTTCCTTACTTTAACTGCAGAGTCCCACTGTCCTGTGGGTGGGCATCCATTTTTACAGAGCCTGCAAACTAACACTGCAAAAAAAAAAAAGTCAGAAATGCTCAAACTGACCCGTAACGAAGCAGTTAATGCGTGTGTGGTTGAAACACAAAACATTGCTTCAACCACACACCTGCCTGCAAACTTTGTTTAAAAATTTAATTACCACTGCCCTCGGAGTTGTGTGGCTCATGCCGAGAAAACGCCTCTCCAGGGTAACCAGCATGTTGAAGGCCTTCCTTTCATACTGTATACTGAACAACCAATAGGCTGCCAGCAGCATACACAGTCCCTCCTCGGCATTGAAAACGGAGAACAAGCTCTCACGATCAACAACCAAGTGAAAGAAGTCTGCATCCTCCAGGTCTTGCCCACTGTACAGGACACACGGTGTCGGTGGGATGTTCTCATCCTGCATTAGGTAAAAGGAAAAAGCACAACATATTTTAATGTAGAAGGCCAAAACACGTTTGCTCTCGTCAACTGCTATTATTCGCTGCAGTTCAGGCCATGAGCATTGCTTATGTTTGAACAAGTAACCGGCGATATGTAAAACGAACGAGGAATTACAATCGGGGAAACATCACAACATGAAAATATTGCTATATAATCTTAGAGACACTTTTGAGTATCTCCAGTTCTGTACGAAAATGTATTTGTGAAATCTATTTGTATTTCAACAGTGAAATACTTCGGCGATGCATTATGATACGCTGCTAGAATTGCGTATCTTATTACATTTATTGTTTGGAAATGAGTACAGGTTTGGAGATAAAAAAAAATAGAAGCCACGCCAAAAATCTGACGCATCACTGGTTTGTTTTCACAATGAGTGAGTTTTTGCTTTGCTATCACATCTCGCTTTAACAGTGGCCGGCTATCTTTCTGCAGACAGCAGACGTCCTGTGTACATCTGAGGTTATTGTTTGGGTAAGAGGACACCAAAAAATGCACAGATGAGAAACAATACGTGACACCGCTTTGTCAGGCAGTGTCATCGGTCGCCAGTGTTCATTGGGTGCGATAATGGGTTCCTATCGGTATCAGCGAACATAGCCAAGGGCAGGCAAGTTTCAAATAGAAAAAGGGACAAACATCAACAGAAAGCGGGGAGCTCAGGTGCTAAAATCTATGTCGGCCACGGAGGCACCCTTCTCACCTCGCCACCCTGCATTTATGAACCATATAGGGCTGCCGACTGACCATAACGGTACATGCTGATATTTGTTCCTTGGACAATGTTAATTTTTTTTGCTTCCTCCTCTACACTGTAAAAACCCAAAGATAAAGGTTACAGAAAACAGCATAAATAATATTGTCTTGTATTTAGCTGTAAAAATTAATTTTCTCGAGCTACATTTTATGTACAGTCACCGGCCATATGAGCTCCCCCGTCCGAACACCAACCGGTGCAGCGAAAATCCAGCATGCAGCGATTGACGGCTGTGGTTTCCAACGGTGGAGGGGGTAATTGCACAAAAACAAGTGCTCGTGATAATATATTTCTACAGCTATCTATGAGACGATGTTGTGTTTGCACCTCGCTGCACCCCTCGAACTCGTGACAGACAAAGGTGTTCTGAAAAAATATACAATGAGCTGTAATACTGTTGAAATTTGGGCTAGTTGGTGAAGCATGTTTACGGCTAAAACAGCGCGAACAATGACACAGGACAGAGGAGATGTACACAGACGGAGCGCTGACTGTCAACTGTTTCTTTTTAAAGAAACGCCCAACGGCGTGGTCACACCAAACAAAAATTACATCCTCAAGCCCCTCAAAAATGCCATTTCACAATCATAAAGAGCTATCGAAGGCACGCTAACACAGTTGTCTTTGAACTTGGAAATGTAAAAGGCTTCACATTGCCTCCCTAGTTCGTTGGTGACTGTGTCTTCCCAGGACCGTGGTATCTTCCAAAACCGGAGAACAACCACATCTGTCGCAGTGAACCGCCATATTCCCTGACAGAGATGCTCTAATTGAACACGCGTGTTCACGTAATCTATCATTAATGCAGCAACCGGTCTGGCCGATGTACACTTTTTTACAAGTCAGGGGAATACTGTGGACTCCCCCCCCCCCCCCCCCACGCAAAGAACAAACTTGTTTTTATGCTTCTTATCACATGCGGCCCTGACAACAGATCCCCTCTCCACCCTCGCGCATAATCGTCCCAGCTTGGCCGGTGCTAAGAAAACGACAGGAACATTGTGGCGTTGCGCTACTTTCTTTAACCTCTGCGCCACCTTATGGATATGGGGCACCCACCACCGGTTTCAACGTAGACTTCCTACTCATAACTACCTCCGGATATCTCACCCTCCTCAAGAGGCACTTGGCCACACCTACCAGGAGATGGCCAGGATAGCCGCCCTCCAAAAGTTTGTTAGCCTGGCTACAAAAACTCGTCGTCATTTGGTGAGGACATGACTTGACGAGCGACCCCCAAAGACTACTGGATACGATTCCCCTTGTAACTATTTTTGAATGACTCGAGTCGAACGGAAGCACACCTTTCTTCGACCTGGGACAGTAGCACCAACACACGTGGGAGTCCGAGAAAGTTAGCTTAATGTCTAAAAACTGTAGAACACCCCCAACAGGGTCTTCTTTAAGTGACGTATTCCTGTTCAGGTGTGATAGACATAGCCGGAGATTTAGGGAGTGACGTCATCCGTGTATTTAGGTACGTAGATGACTTTTTGGTGTTGTTCCAAACTGGTTCTGGCCGGAACAGAGGGGGTGTGGTTGTAGACATGTTGGACGTGTTCAAGGGTCATGCCAGTGGGTTGAAATTCACCAGGGAAGACCCTGTTGGGGTGTTCTACAGTTTTTCTACAGCTACAAGTTTGTCCCTTGCGTGAGGGGGGGGGGGGGGTGGTCTACAGTATTCCCCTGACTTGTAAAAAGTTTACATCGGCCAGACCGGTCGCTGCATTAATGATAGATAACGTGAACACGTGTGTTCGATTAGGGCATCTCCGTCAGGCAATCTGGCGGTTCACTGCGACAGATGTGGCTGTTCTCCGGTTTTGGAAGATACCACGGTCATGGGAAGACACAGTCACCAACGAACTCGGGAGATAACTGGGGCCTTTTACATTTTCAAGTTCAAAGACAAATGTGTCAGCGGGCCTTCGATAGATCTTTATGATTGTGAGTTGGCATTTTTGAGGGGCTTTAACTTGTGACGATCATGTGACGGTCATGAGTCGTGATGTAATTGTTGTTTGGTGTGACCACGCCGTTGGGCGTTTCTTTAAAAATAAACAGTTGACAGTCAGCACTCCGTCTGTGTACAACTTCTCTGTCCTGTGTCCTTGTTCCCGCTGTTTTGCCCGTAAACATACAATGAGCTGTCTGCGTTAAGAGAAGAGCAATCTCGGTGGCCCAGAAGGTAACCTGCGGCTGCTGGATGACTTGATGTAAACGAACCCGGAATTCGCGGGCTTGGAGAGAGGTGCAGAAACTATGATATTAAACTGAAAAGTTAATAATCTGAAATCATTATCCAATTTAAGCCCAAATTCTATGATTCGCACATGCCTATTATTTTCTGTATGAAGCCAAAGGCAAACCAAGTAGTAGTCCGTTGAATTTATTGCCGAATAGAATACATTTTGAGTACCAAACTGGATGCTTTGCTTATGTTTGAAAGGTTGTGATAAAAAATGCAATACCTAATTGGGTGAAAAGCAAAGCTTTGTAAGAATTATGTGCGTGATTACATTCTACAAGTCGTTTTACCCGTAGACACAGCATTCTATTTGATTGCTAACAAAATTTGTAAAAAAGGCCGCGAGAGTTATGTCAATGTCATCTTCACTGCGTGTTCGTAAGACTAGGCGGACATTAGTAAAGGGGAAAACCGTCACAGTATGTTGACTAATTGACCAAAATCTGTTAGCTTTGTAATTAATGGCTTTACGGGCCATGTTGCAACTGCAGTGTTAAAAGCGAGTCAATATTAAAGGCTATCCCGATTTAAACAATTCACGAAAAGCCAAGCGGCTTCGAGATAGGCATTGTCCAACTTTTGCATTTTTAATGTCGGATGCAAAAACCGCGCTCAGTTTGAGCTCAAGAATTTGTGCCGTTAATGGTGGGTAGAAGAGTGACATAGTCCTACCAGGCACGTCGTCACTATCTCGACAGTGTGTCCTTGGTGGATGCATCGGCGTCATACTTCCAAGAGAGTGAAGGTGCGTTTGAAGCCACCCCATCCGCACAACATCCTGACGTCTTCTGAGCGCAAGATTTTGGAATCGGGTGACTAAAAGACAGATGTTTAGCACTGAATATCTCGAAACTTGTTGCCATTCGCAAATTGTGTCAATTGGGTGAGTCTTTAATATTCACTGCATTTGAAACTAGAATTGAAACATGCCCCATAAAAGCATTAATTAAAAATATTATTAAAACCTTTTGGTAAATTAGTTTTGATTAACATACTGCGACGGTCATCCCCTTACCTAATGTCCTCCGAGCCCCACAAACACACAGTGAAGGCGGCATCCAAATAACACTCACGCAGTTTTTTTTTTATTATTTTGTTTTATTTAAAATAGAAAGTTTTGTATTGATGTATATATAAATACCAGGTGCATGTGCATGCAGCCGTGCACCATCCCACTATAGAGGTCCACTTTTCCTAACGTAAAATTAAATAAAGCTGGACAAGGCCAGTTTTACATAAACCCCCAGCGCGGCATGTACCAAGGTCTGCCAGAAATGATTGCTTACCTCATAGAACACTCTGTGCAGCTTGAAGAGAGCGGCTTGCAGTCTTTGACGGTGGGTCTACCCGCTTGGTTCAGCTGGGACCTGCAATAAATTTAATACAGGTTGCCAAACACAACAATGAGAAAGCCAGTAATACATCAGCCTACAGCACGACATGTGCCAAGGACCGCTAGAAATTCTCGCCCACCTCATAGAACACTTCATGCGACAAAACCCTGCATTAACGACCGATTCAACTTAGTATAAATGTTGCAGAAAAATAAGGATCTATATTCAGCTGTGTCGAAACACGTGATCTAATGTAATAATTGTGTGTCCTTATAGAACACTACTCAAATATTTTTGACTAAAGAGAATGACCACAAGTATATACTGAAAGAATCAGTAACAATGATGAAACCTAGAAATCTGTTGAATGCCTTCCCTGTGTTTTGCCATAGAGTGGAGGAAGTTTCTTGGTCTATATTTATTTTAGAAACAGGCATGATGTCCGTCTGTTCTTTTTTTTTTAATCTTGATGTTGTGCATGATATTTTTATTTCCTAGGTTGAAAGCTGGAGGGCATTCCCTGTTGTTTGTTTAATCACATTTACCCAGATGTTAGTAGGTTGCTTCTTTGCATTTACTGTCCTTGGGTATATTAGGGGTTGTGAACAGTATAATGCTGTAAAGTCCAGGAAGAAATTCTTTTTGTAGAGGGGTGGTAAGCAGAAGATAAATTGTAAAGAGTGACTCCATGTCTTCTTCTATGTTTCCTCTTTTGGGTCGCCTATTAATTTTTTGTCTATTAAAACTCAGCTATGTTTGACACTTCTCTGCGTTTGTGTCATCCTTCAGAGAACCAGTCTTGAATAAATTATTCGTGTTTAGCCTGTATAGCTAGCTCGCCCCCTCAATTTCGTTTATTAATAAATGACTGTAGGATTCAACTGTAAGCACAGTGTTAATGCATTCAAATAAATAGCAGCATACTTGTGTTGACTAGTGCTGATGATTGGACCAGTTGGTAGCAAAAATTAAAAAGAAATCATGAAGAATATGGGCACAGAGAATACGAACGCAACACAGTGCTGTGTTGATCTCCTCCTTGTCCGTGCGATTCACACTCTGTGATTTTAATAATATATTTTTTTTATATTTACTGCTTGGTATAGTAATCTGTATAGGGGTTCAATGGAACGACCCACCTGCCATTGCATTCACTTTAGGGCAGCTCCCCCTTCCTCATGGTGCCATCGTTGAGGAAGTGCTGGGCCGGCGTCACTCTCACTCTTGTGGTGCAGTTTCCCAGGCTCCCATAGGTTGCACGCTGCCAGTCAAACTGAGTCAGGCCTGCCAGCCCTGCAGGAAACGTCAATTCCACTCTTTTAGACGTAGACACCCACATTTTGCGTGTACCTGAAAGAAGCTCTAACAGAGAGGAAACAATATGATTGGCCCTTTTTGAATGCATTCTTTTCTTTCGCTGAGAACATACATACAAGTCACACGCTATTGTACATTCAATGATGCGGCTTAATTTATGAAGAACACTTTTTTATATAACTTTGAGCTCTTTGAGAAAAGATTCAATATAATGGGTCGGACATAAATGGCTGCTATGAACTGTCCTGTACATTTACGTATTACCCGATATCATAAAAACAGTGGAGCAGAGTATGGCTGTACTGCACCAATTACGAATTTGTAACCAATTAATAGTTGGCATTTATTTATTTATTACTATTGGATATTAGTCTTTTGTCAGAAAAAAATAACCGGGCGAGTCGGTACGGTTGTAGTCTTTCAACTCCATCGAATATTCAGGTTTGACATTAGCGTTTCAGTTAATTTTCCCCCTTTTTTCATGTTTTTGCTCTTTCTAGCTGCTCTGCTTTTTGTAAGGGCTTTCGCCACCACTAAAAAACGTGACATCCAAACTTTTTTTTTTACATAACACAATTGTAAACTTGGAAAGTGTGCCGGTTCGGCAAACGCGAAGATACCGCGCGTCTCTACGGCACAAGCATTAGCTTAGGCAAAAAAAAGCAAGCTGCTCGCTCTAGTAACGTTTTTCTCGCTCCCGCCTTATGAAACAAATCGGGGGCGAGCGGCTATTGGTACAAGACGTCAGAACTAACATGACCTGTGATTAACACTTTGGAACGGCGACTGAATGCTTGAACGTCCGTCAGACGGCACTTGAACGCTCCGCAGAAGCGTCGTTGGACGGCGCCCAGGAGATGCCCACGGTGCCGCCGCACGGGAATCCTTCTCACACCGCGGAGCGAGCCACAGGTTTTGAAGAAGACGCGCTCCTTTCAAATAACGAAATAACACAGGACAGAAGCATAGTTAAAATGAAGCATAGCTTAGCAAGCACACGGTACACGACAGTTTGAAACAGCAGCCCACTTCGCAGAAACAAAAGAAAGTTGCTTACCGGCGTTTGCACGAGCCGTCCATGCTGTCCTGAACTTACGGCGTTGGCCAAGACGCAGCGTCTCCCAGCTCTCAGTCATTGCTTTCTAGTCTTGAACACGGTATTCATAAGGAAGATGTCTAAAATATCCGCTAAAACGTCTATAACGTAGAAAGAAAGGAGATTTCCGAAGCCGCTGGAACTCCAACGGCCGTCCGGACGCGGCCCAACGGAAGCTGATTGCAATAGCGATGGTCTTGCGCACTCTTCAAGAGTCTCTTTTCCTTTTTATTATTTTTATTTTTTTAGAATGATACTAAGCAAATCATTATCACATTGGTAACAGTAAGAATGTCACTACAATAATAATGTAAGAAAATTACAAAAGTTAGTGAATCTTAGGTTTTATTTAAACATTTGGTTGTTTCTTTTTTGTGTAAACCGAAACCGAAACTAACTCAAGCAACGTTTCCTTCGTTATATTTGTTTGCGTGCGTGTGTGAGCGTGCATACGCGTGCGTGTGTATGTGCGCGCGCGTGTGGATGCGTCCGCATGTGTGCGTCTGTGCTTGTGTGTGCGTCTGCGCGCGGGCGTGCGTTTGCGCGTGCGTTTGCGCGTGCGTATGCGTGTGTAAGTGTGTCTGTCTGCGCGCGCGCAAGCGTCTGCTTGTGCGTTCTATTGAACTGCGCCAGCAAGAAGACCAATTGGATGTTCCTGGACACTGTTAAAAACATTAAAATATTATTATTATTATTATTATTATTATTATTATTATTATTATTATTATTATTATTATTATTATTGTTGTTGTTATTAAAACATAGCCATAGAATTTTCTATAGGTGGGTAAAGAAAATGTATTGGTTCGTATTCTTTAGACTCGGGATCATAGAATTTGTTATAGGCGGGAAAAGAAAATTGATTGGTTCCCAGTCTTTAAACGCAGGGCCCTAAACTTTTTTTATAGCTGGCTGTAGCTGTATTTATGAATTTCTAAGGCCGACTATACAGGGCTACAGGGGGTGATAGCCTGCCATTGAATTTTCCATAGACGACCATAGACCATTTTTGTATGGGATGTCTCGGAGTGGTTTATTATGGGTTCTGCGCGCCTCTTTATGTGTGTGAGTTATTGTGCATGTCCTCATATTCTCAAATGAATATTTTACCCAGGTTGACATGGTCATGTGACAGTTTCTAGCAGCATGTCATGAATACTGTAAACGACTTAATTTTCGCGGGCTCAAATTTTCGCGAATCGGTCCAAAGCTGAAATTTTGAAATTATTCGCGAGTTCTAATTTTCGTGAACCGAGTGTAGCTTCCGTAGCGTTCACATATTGTCAGGGGCGGATCCAGAACTCCGTTTTGGGGGGGCCGGGGGCGGAAAATTTTAAGGATACTATTCTCCCATTCTTTCTTGTGCAAGGGGGGTCCACCCATGTCAAATTGCCCTCCGAGAAGGGGAGAGGGAGGGGGGTCGACTTTCTTTGGGGGGGGGGGGGGGGAAGCGGCCGCCCCCGGCGCCCCCCCCCCCCCCCCCCCTTGGATCCGCCACTGCATATTGCCCGAATTGTTCGCGGGACGTATTTTTTGCGAAATGTAGGCGATTCGCGAAATTCGCGAAAATTAGGTCCCCGCGAAAATTTAGTCGTTAACAGTATTTGTCAAACATTTTTACTATATTTTGATTTCATGTTGTGTTGTCAGATATAAACTCGAGACTAACTGATGTTCTTACTGTACACTTCCAACAATAAATATTTGTAAAAAATGCTAGTATTGAGCATTTCTCCCTGGTTTCCAATTTCTGAGCATGGAGTGATTTTTAAGAAAATTAAATATGAGCTCATATATCAAAATTTTGTTTGCAAACAAAAACATTGTATGCAAAAGAGGCACTTTATTATCAACTATTTGCATGAATTACAACTGACATTATAAAAAACTAGACTGCTTACAACCGTTGCTTTTCAAGCAGAAATCGAACCTGTACATTATGGAGAGAGCCATATATAAGCTTTCCAAAACCATTTCATATTATTTATTTAGCACCCTCTTCTACACCCTTCTTACACCCTTCACTAAATGGAGGGTGTAACACGAAACAGCACCCCTTTCGGTAAAATTATGATGGTGTATTACTAGGTTTTAGGGTGTTAAAAGGGTGTAGCCGAGGGTGTAAGTTTCTAAAACACCCCTTTTACACCCTTAAAGGTGTAAAAAAGTTTACTGTGTGTCGGCTGGTCTGGCCGGTCTCCTGCCGAACGAATTGACCACCCGGTGCGTTGGGCTGACTGGTCCTCTGCCGGAAGGGTTGACCACCCTGGGAGTGTGCCCGGCTAGCTCAGTCGGTAGAGCATGAGACTCTTAATCTCAGGGTCGTGGGTTCGGGCCCCACGTTGGGCGCCAGTTATGTGGGTCGCTTGTACATACCGCCAGATCAGGCCGAGTTCCATTCGCACCAAGGAAGTCACACGAGTGAGCGCTATCATCAAGAAAGGTTTAATTTCTAATTGTGTGGTCGCTGTGTTCCGGGTCTTTCCTGGGCTTCTAAGGTCCTGGTCTTTCGTTGGAGGCCTTGTTCGGTACCCGCTCTTTCGTTGGTCTCTGCCTTCGAACTGTCTCTCTCGCGCCCTGCCGCGAGCGTCCTTTTTCTTCTTCCTCGCCGCTCACGGCGCCGTCCCTTCGCGTGCCATGCGACTCATTGTCCACCACAAGCTGCATTTCTGTTGCCCTTACCTATTATATACTTTTCATGCTCACTGAGATATTCTGTACCATCACATATCCTTACTCCTAGATACTTGTATTTACTAGCTCTCTCAAATGTAATATTCTGTATCTTGAGCCTCTCAACTTCATCATTGTTAAAAAGCATGACTGCTGATTTTTCACTACTGAATTCTAAACCTAATTCCTCTCCTTTCCTACCACAGATACTCATTAATTCCTGCAAATCTATACTGCTGTTAGCCTTTAGTACGATATCATCCGCATACATCAATCCCAGTAAGGATTGCTGAATTGTTTGGCCTAGCTTACTGTACGAAAGGTCGAATCCAAGCCGACTCTTCTCTAGTCTATCCTCCAATCCTCTCAGATACAACGTAAAGAGCAAAGGCGATAACGGGCACTCCTGCCTAAGGCCTCGTCTTTTCTCTATTTTCCCCGTTGCCTTTCCTTCCCATGTTATAATCACCTTATTATCTTTGCAAATGTTTCTTAATATTGCTGTTAGTCCGTCATGTAAGTTTAAGCTGTCCACTATGTCCTACAGATTCCTTTGGTTCACATTGTCATAGGCACCCTTGATATCTATAAATGCCAGCCAGAGTTGTCTGCTTTCTTTTTGCGCTATTTCTATACACTGTGTTAGAGAAAATCTATTGTCCTCCAACCTTCTTTGTTTCCGAAACCCGTTTTGTAACTCGCCCAGTATGCCCTCGCAATCTACCCACTCCTCCAGTCTGTTCTTTATAATCTGCATTACCAACCTGTAAATAACTGGTGTCACGGTTATGGGACGATAATTCCTAATATCAGACTTATCTCCCTTTCCCTTATATATCACACTCATCCTACTAAGCCTCCATTCATCTGGAATATTTCCTTTTGTTATCATAGTGCTCACTACATCCCTTAGTTTTGCCTTAGATTTAGGACCCAAATTCTTCACAAGCTTGATTGGGACACCATCTGTGCCTGTCGACGTGCCACTAGGGACTCTTCGTTCCGCCTTTTCCCACTCTCTTTGTCCAAAATCCTCGATGTCACAAGCTGGACTGCTACTTCCCTCGGTTCTCCCCTTTTCCACAAGTACCCGTTCCCGATATTTCTCCTCCATCACTGCTCCTATATGTCGTATCGCATCATCTCCCTCTAAATGCCGGTTCTCACATGCAGCGAAGCGCTGATGTAGCGCTGCTCACGTGTCGTCAGCTACCTATCGTCTGTCATGAGCAACAGTCTTGACGGTGCGATACAAAGCTGGTGAACGCTCCCGTTAGCACGCGTTTAGCGCGAGGTCAGCGCAATGCTTGTAGCGCCCCGCTGCATGTCTGAACAGGCCTTTATTTATCTCCCTGACGCGAGAGTATGAACCTCTGTCTAGCTCGCGTCGTTTCACCGAGTAAGTTCAAGTGCTCCCAAAACTTTTTGGCTGCGTTTCTATCTTTCTTGCTTACATTACTCATCCATTCTTCACCCTTTCTCTGAATTTTCGCATTGATCAAACTGGATATGTCTCTCGGCGACATGTTATAAAAGTGTCCCATTTTCTTTTTACTTTCGTTTCGGACTCCCCACTACGCTTGGAATGCCTGTGTTCTCTAGAGGCTTCCTGTCGTTTTCGTATTACTTGCTACACTTCTTTGTCCGACCAGCTTTTAGGGGCGAAGCTCCTTTGGGGCTAGCCATGTCCATATGTCCGTCCGCCGTCCGCCGTAGGCCGGCGTCAGGTGCTCGTGCTCGTGAGATCACGTGCTCACGAGCAAGTGAACACATGCTCACGTGCTCGTGTAGGGCAAAAAATAAATTGAAAAAAAAAGATGAAAAAAATTATGAAAAAAGAAAAAGGAGGAAAAAAAAAGAGTAGGGGGTTCTGAGATGCCATCCCATCTGTCTGCTTAAAAAAGAAAAAGAAGAAAACCACACATTCTCCTACTGACATGAATGAAAAGGCTCAAAGAAAAATAAGAAAAAAAGAGTAGGGGGTTCTGAGATGCCATCCCATCTGTCTGCTTAAAAAAAGAAAAAGAAGAAAACCACACATTCTCCTACTGACATAAATAGACATGAATGAAAAGGCTCGGCATGCTGCGGCTCGGCGTCTACGCAGACAAGCACCACCAGAGCTTCGCCCCAAGCAACATCATTCGCCACGTGGAGATGCGGTCAATTTTTCGGTCTATGTCCTTGCTTCCCATTTCGTTTACTCTGAACTTTGTTTAGTTCCAGAGCAAAAAGCCTAGTTAAGCTCTCATAGGTCCAATCTGTATACTGTTGCCCTGAAACTGCTTCCTCTTTTCTTTCAGAAACTATTTGCAACTCTTTGGCGCTGCAGAAAGTTTCTTTGAATTATGTTGTCTAATTTCAGCATTTACTTCTCTGGCGAAATTGAGCTTAATGCGTTTGTGATCACTACCAAGACTTTTGGAACCTTCTTCGTCTATTTTTATTACTTGTAACTTACCATATATTTTGTGTGGCATGAGTACGTAATCTATAGTTGAATGTAGATTGCCAGTTTCCCACGTTATGTGCCCGTCACACTTCTGACTGGTATTACATAAAACTAAGTCATGCTTTTCCACCAGTTCTAGTAATATGTTTCCAGTTGAGTCCGTATACCCATTCAGACCCTCGATATGGGCATTCATGTCTCACATAATAATTATTTCAGAGCCTTCCCCTAGCTCACTAATGTCTCTTGATATGCAATCCATCATTTTTCTGTTTTCCTCTTTATCACCTGTCCCTGTCCATAAGTAAGCAACTCCAAGGACTGTTGATTCCCCAGCGACTTTTCCTTTCAGCCACAAATGTTCGGCGCACTCCTTTCTGATCCTTTGAAAGTTCATGATCTTCTTAATAAATGCTCCAATTCCACCCCTTCCTCGTTCCCTCCATTCTGTTGTATTCTTCCCACACATAGTCAGGGTTGCAAGGTGGCTCCTTCATGTCTCTGAGATGTGTTCCCACAAACCCATACACCACTGAATCCTCTTTTCTTAGTTGCTCCTCTACCTCTTCCCATTTTAACCTATTTCTACCACCCTGCATGTTAATATATCCAATATCTGACTGTGCTGTTTGTCTATACCTGTTCTTACGTTTCTCCTCTTTTTAAGCCTGGGTGCCTCTCCTGACTTTGTTGGGTTTTCAGTTACTTCAGTGCCCCCAGGGCCCTCGGTCCCCCAAAAAAGCAGTCACCCTGCGGCCCATTCTATCCCCCACCCCGTAACCCGTGGCCTCACTGTAGTGAATGCCATCTGCAAAAGGGCGGGAGCCAGCCTTGTACACTTCCCTGTTTACTTCCATTACGTCGTACTGAAGCTGTCGACTCATACCCTTCATTACTCTGTTGGCTTCGACAACCCTCCTCTCCGTTACCCCGGAGTGCCCCCGAACTTCTAGAATGGTGCACATAACCACGTGCACATTCTCAGACACGCCCCTCAGCTTACGCATCCCCACGTTTAGCTGCTTTCCGAGGTTCTGGCTCCTACCCTTGAGCACATCATTAAGCCCCGAATAAACTATTACTAGGTTCCTTGCCTCCCGGTTGTCCCACACCCCCTCACATGCTGTGGTCATAGCATCCGCCATACACTTCCCTGGCTGGACCTCTACGGTTACTCTCTGGTCTTCCTTCACCCTTTTCAGTACACCCCTCTTAACCCGAGCTACGTTAGAGCTCCCCACTACCAGTACCCTAGATTCCCCTGGTACCTGCGCCCCCTTGTCCTGCAACTTATCTCCTGTAACCTGACTGCCCGACGCCTGCTGCTCGAAGGCGCTGGGAGGTCACTCAGCTCTCCAGCGTCGTCGAACCCGCTAGTCAACAGGCTGGACTCCAGACCACCAGTGACCCCAGCCTGCAGACTGGTAGTTCGTCCCGCTAGAACTGACACTTCCTCTTCCTTCCCTCGCTACTCTCCCTCCCTCGAATTACCCCTTCCAGGCGCTCTACCCTACTGTCACACTCCCTCTTACGCTCCTTTAAACCCGCCTTCCATACTTCTCCCAGCTCTTCCGCCTGCTTCTCGAGGCCGACCCGCTGCTCCCTTTCATGATTAAAATGCCTAGTCAACTCCTCAACCTGGGCCTCGAGACCCACCCGCTTCTCTCCTTCTGCCTTAAGCTCGGCCTCAATCTCCCGAACTCTACCCTCCCGTTTCCCAGTTACCTGCTTAAGCTTCACACACAGCCGACACTCGAAACTCATCTTCGCCGCCTCCTCCAGACTCCCGAAACCCGTCTCCTCTAAGTAACACCACCTCCCACACCCCTCGCACTGCACCAACCCGTCCCCACCCTTGTCATGCCGACCCAAATCTAGACCCATATCTAGACCGGGAACAAACCGTCACTTCCCGCCAAAAATTCAAAACAGAGCCTACTTTGCGAAACTAACTTCTTAGTAGCCTCAACTAACCTCGACTGCTGCTGTTCAAACCTAACACTGCTACCGCATAGTCACTTCCAATCAACTCTCAAAAGGAGAGAGAAAAGAAGAAGAGCTGGCACCTAGCTTCAGATGCTCGAGGAGAAGCAGGAAACACGTCCGCTCACCGCAACTGCCGCAACACCTTCAATCATGAGGGTGCCGCTCAGCGCTGCTAGTGGCGGAGACTGGTACTACGAAAGGCCCGCCCTCCATAAATTTATTCCGGTTACGTTTGGGTCACCCCTGGTACGCGTGATGGAATACAAGAAAAAAAATCATGGTTTTCTTGTCCTTATTGCGAAACCTGTGTTGATGTTTTTTTTTGTAGTCTTTGATGCGTATTTTAGCTGTTTAATAAGTTGTATCGCACCGTTATCAAGCCCCTCGTAAACGTTAGGGCCGTCAGTTCGACGCCGGTGCGCTGTACATGGAACTAAAGTTTAAGGGTGCATTACGTGAGACAAAGGGTGTAAGACTACACCCCTTTTTCTGAGAGTGTATGATCGCCGCTCAAGATCAACTGCTAAGCACTGAACAAGAAACCCCTTTAGGCCGCGGTCAGTCTGCTAATACATCATACAAAAGACAGTCTGCAGACGCAGGTGTGTTTCTTCAGTGTATAACGGTCACATTTGTCATACAATACGTATCTGCAGACATGTTCGAAGCAGACACATGTATAAAGTAAACATTCTTCGAACATATCAGCGGCGAACACCGTGTTTCTTGTATGATGTCTAATAGACCCTTTCCGAAATTCAGTGCCATCTGGTGGTTCGTAAAGCAGTTTAGGTTTTGCCATATCAATGGCGGAAATGAACTTGTATCGGCACCGTCACTTTCGCAAGTCAACGGCACGCGAGGAATTGTTCAGTGTGAGCTCTTTCTCGATCACTTTCCGTTCGATGGTGGCCAAGAACCTGCATTCAGAACAAAGGTCCAACCCACTCAGATGCCTCGAGAAAATTCTATACACCAAAGTGCTTTAAAGCCGATTGTGTGCCGCCCACAGATTGACTGAATCTGAGTTATTAGAAATAAACGCTTACGTAGCTCTTGTGTTTCATTCCTACGTCGCGTCGTACTGACTCCCCGAATGTACAGGAGGCCTATGTTGCGTTTTTTGGACTCCCACGGCGACTATGGAGAAGGAAGTGACGTCAACAACGCAGCAAACGCAGATGGGATGTTGATTAGTGAGAGTCGCTGATGACGAATTTCCACAGAAGAAACATCCAATCTGCGTTTTTTGCGTTGTTGACGTCACTTCCTTCTTCCTAGTCGCCGTGGGAGTCCAAAAAGCGCAAGATAGGTCTCCAGGCCTCGCATCATCCGCTTAGGAGCATCTTCAACGTCTTCCTTTATCAGTCACTAGAAGGCCGCCATTGGTATGGCACAAATGCTGTTCCACAGATGATGATAGTGATCAAATTGGCAAGACTGAATTTCGGAAAGGGTCTATTATATTCAATTTAATTCAATAGGGCGAATGTTTGCCAACACTGCTGTTATGAAGGGCTCCTAACGAGTTCGACCGAAACCTTGCGATGTTGCTTGTGCGTTCTACCGTCGCGCAGAACTAAAGGACACTCGTTGCGGAGCGCTCGTCAGCCACTCCGGGTACGGATACAAATACGCCAACTCCAAAGGCGCCGTCAGTCTCAATTACGACGCTCAGACCAAGGGCTTCTCCGCGGCGCGAACGCGGGGGGTCGCGGAATCGTTTAAGAGGCGCGCAAGGCCACGGGATGTTCGCGCATGAATCGTCTTCGCCGCGCACCGAGGTCGCCACGCTCGGTGCGAGAAAAAAGCGCGCCGATTACATTTCGCGTCTTCTCGTTCTCGCTTAAGCGCGACTGAAAGGAGTGCTAGGACAACATCGAGCACGTTTACAGAGCGAGGCACTGTTAGCACGAACACGCGATCACCGGCTTTTACAAAACTTACAAAACAAGCAAGCTGGTGGTAATTCATGCACAGGTTTTTTTTCTCTCATCACGGGAGAATGAATATAAAATATACCAATATGACTGGTAAAATTTGAACTTCGATAGGAATATGCGGAGAAAAATCGAATTTAATCTGATTTTCGAGAGCGCGCCGGGTGCGCAAACTTGTTCTCGACACAAATCGGAGGGAGTGGCGTTCAGTGAGGGCACTTGTCACGCGTAGTAGAAGTTATAAATAAATTGGGCGAGGAGCAGACGAAGGAACTACTACCGCCACTCACTACTGACGGTATATGGAACGCTGCTTATTCTTTGTGCTCTTCAATCCTCCGACGGCCGGACGAGATACACGCTCGCTGTCCTACGCCACATTCACACCGGCGACTCAACCGCATCCGCAAAGCGGTTGCGAACGCGTATACAATACAAATTCACGCGCAGTTGATGATGAACACAAGCGGATCCGCTCCGTGGTTGCGATTCGAACGCCAGTGGGAATGCAGCCTTACGGCTCCTTCAGTGAGGCATGACAGCACGTGTGGTTCCAATGCGGCACTGCCGGGAGCTGCGCCGCCGCGCGACCGTAGAAGGTGTTTAACGCAGAAGTTTGGGCTGGTTGGTATGCAGACATAATAGACCCTTTTCAAAAGTCAGAGTCAACTTGTGGCAGTCCCATGAGCTCCAATATTGCCGCTCTAATGGCGGTGATAGGAGATCATGATCGGCTAAATCAAGCACCCTCGATTTCGTGAGTCGAAGGTGACGTAAGGGGACCAACACCTTTTCCCCTTTCTGCTCTATGCTTTCGAAGACGTTCGCATTTTCTGGTGTGGAGGAATTGTGTAGTGCCGCCATTAGAGCGTCGGGTTTGGCTCTGCACAGGGTGGGTAGACTGACTTTCGGGAAGGGTCTATTAAGAACAAAACAACGCAGAGACGAGGACAAAGCGAAAGGTAACCGACAGATCACAGCGCTTACTCTCAACTGAAGATTTATTTATGTTAGCATTCAGTATAAACAGCGTACATGCCACACCAAATAAATGGAGGACAAACACAAAAAAAATGCATATCGCGCGTTCAATACAACACCGTCCCTGGTTTGCCCTCCTCGTTCCAAGTACTGCCGGTCTTTACCTCAATGCACGAGCGACGGGGCGCTGACACAATCAGGCCCCAGTCTTGCGATGTCACGAGCCTCTATAGACCTTTTCTGTTTCCTGTCGTTCTCGGTCACGTGGGTTCCGTATCTGGTATGTGGGGCGAAAAAATAATAAAACGTTTGAACCTGGAATATGCAAGAAAATATAGCTGAGGCAAATCAGGAATGTGTGACAATCACGCATTTTTCGTAAACACCTTTTAGCTTCGGGGAGAGATCAAAAAGATGTTTTACCGCATACCAGAAGTGACGATATTCAAGATGGCTGCGCGCTTGTGGAAAAGGTGTATATTTTCATGCGTGACTTAGCTTACGGCGAGTCACATCTCGACAAAGCAACTAACGCGTCAAAAATTAAGCAATTTCCGGTGCACAATTAGCAGCCAGAGACTTTTGGAGGCCTATTTCGCATATTTCAATTTGGTCAGGTTTGTATGTCGGGTCGGCCGCTTTGTTGTGCGTGTGTTTGAGTTAATGAATTTCTGGAAAAACGTGATGACGTGATGGAAGTGGGTTTCAAAATTCTAGCTTGAGTAATTAATTACATCAAGAATTGAAAAAATAAACTATTTTTATTCGGTCATGTGTCTTAATTAGGTCACTGAGGTGCTTATTTTAACCAAAACCATGAAACTTGAAGAAACAAAAATGTCATGAAGGTGCAGATATTGAGTTTGGTAAACCTAAAGCAGGAGTGGTACCGCGGTCTCACGCTTATTTCTCAAAAGAAGTAACTCAAAATTAAAAAAAAAAAAAATTCACACACAGCATTAAATGATCATGATTAATTTTAGTACAAGTTCAGTGATAAATAAAATTACTGGCCAGAAAAGATTCTGGGTCTGTGGACCGCGATTGCACAGAGTTTAAGAAATAAACCATTCTTAATTTGGTGAGTTGTTCGAGCAAACTATAATCAGTGGCATGTTTATAGTTCAGGGGAAGCTCCGTCCACCCCTTTCCTCTTTAGCAGAGCAAACGCTGAAGAGAAGGCAACCTCCACTCCACCGTTTGCACTGCTAGGATGGAAAGAGGTGGGAGGAGCTTCTCCTGAACTCTCAACCTGTTACCAGCTGTGGTGGTGTGCAAACAAAGTTTAAAAAAATATGCAAAGGGGGAGTGTGACGTTGTATAAAACATAGTAAATGTACGCCCATAGCATGCTCGTGAACACTGAAGCAGCGCTACGTGTTAGACTAGCCTCGAGCGCATTGAAAGTCAAGGATGTATCGCAAGCTTTCATAGATACCGTATCACCTTCAGGCTTGGTGTAAGTTGTCTCCTGATTGCTCACAACATAGCAAGACGAATTAAAAGACTGGGTTGATAGCAAAACTCCATCTGCTTAGAGCTACCAATTATCTCGATCAGATAATGCGTTTTCACGCTGTCTGCTTCTGCGTGCCATCAAGACCCGGCCGATAGTATTCCAAAGACGTTGCCATGCCATGCCGACAATTACCTTGTTCATTTAGGCTTAGGAATGGCCAGAATCGAAAGATTACCTAAAAAAATGCGGCGATGTCATTGTTCATGCTTTGCGATTTAAGTGAGTTAAGGCAAAGCGAAAGCCTCCTGCACCATTCATTGCTGGATAACGTGCTCGATATTGGAGCTACTACGAAATATTGGTTCCAAAGCAAGCGACGCTCGCTCGCAGTGGAACCGCCATGTTTCACCGCCGTCCTTACTCTGCCGGTCACGTGACCTAAAACTCCCCCTCGTAGGGAAATGCGGCTAACATTTTACCGCGATTAAAGTTGACCGGCTTCGAGATCTTTTTACGCGCAACCCAAATCTCGGATTGGACTCCGTCAGATTGCGGTCACCTCGGCCAGTATTCGAATCCGCCTGATAGAAATTCATAGACCAGCGTGTTGACTCAGAGTCACTGTAACGTTTTAATGTGTTGTGCTTTGTTTTGATATCATTGCCAGTTAAAAGCAATCGAGGTGACTGTGGAACGAAATATAGTCGAACCATTCCGACCAACCATAGTCTGATTTTGTAAATTATTTTTCAATTGATAAAAACATTAAACAAAAGCCGAAACATTTCTTGAAAACATAAACAAAAAAACGAGTTAGAGGTGAATTTTGACGTATTTTTATACTCTGAATTTGAATATCTCATTCGTTTTGACCGAAGATGTAACTAAACACGAGGAAACACGAGAAACCTCCAGCCAGTCGTGACGTCATATATGTCATATACAAGGATGTTTGGGCCACCAAGTGCGTGTCGCTCGTGTTGGCAGCGCGTGCATTTGCAAGCTTGCCAGATATAGTCCCCCGCACTGACACCAGTCGTGACGAAACTTTCTGACCTTTTTTTTAATATAGGAAGAGTGCGCGTGCATAGCTTTGACAGGTCCTGAAGATGCGTGAGAGCGGAGATTCCGAAAACTCCTAATATGACGTAACCCCCAGGGATTTCAGCGGTACTTTGAAATTGAATTTATGGAGCATCCATGCACCGAATTGAAAAATAATCTCGATATTCGTGATCCTAGAGGCCAAATGAAGACGATTTAGGCGTTTCTGCTCAAATACAAAACCGCTTCAGTTTCCCTTTAAATAGACCGATCTCACTAAGCGTTCGACGCATGCGTCACGCCGTCATAACTTTAGTTCACAGGAGGCAGCCGGCAGTGCACGAGTGGGCTCGGGCCGTCTCGTGCTCTACATGCGCAGAGCTCCTGCGAGTTTGTCGCGCGAGCCCAAAGACTAAAGTTCCCTCGATGCATTGCGGCAGCGGTGGCGTAGTCAAACTGGCTGGTGAGATCGGTCTATTGTTTTGGCATACTTGACGGACTCGCAACTGGCGAAATATCTTTCATGGTGCCCATTTCATTCGGATCGCGCATGAAACGCCCGCAGAAGCAGCTTTGGTGCACCCGCAGTCACGCGCTTGTTTTTTTAACATATCTGGCTCGGTCACTGCGAGCATCCAGGAGTATCGCACCATAACATCTGGCGCTATCTTTGTATCTCACGTGGCGTTCCAAGCCGCAAACCATCATCATCATCATCATCATCATAATGGCAAATGCACCTTAAAGGGCCTCTGACACGCCAAAAAAATTTTTTTTTTCAAGCTAAACGTTGCAATGGCATATCAGGACATTAAAAAAAAAATTGTTTCACTATAGAGTTGCGTATTTTTTTTTTTATAAAAAATAGAAATACGAGGCTTAATTCAAAGTTCCCGCCGTGCACTGTGACGTAACAGTGTACCGCAAGGTGTTGGGGCGGTCAGAAAGGAGGCATCGAGCTACGTCACTAAAAGTGGGTTAACCGGAAGTCGCGTGAGTTTCTCTCCTCGTGCTCTCCGCGACCGTGCCTAAGACTTTTTTTTATTTTTACTATTCTGCTCTTCGTACGAGCGATCGTAGAAAACGAAGTTTCAGTTCCACTAGCTCTTTATCCCTGCACCGTTGGCTAAATGGACCTTTTGTAGAAATACGCGGTGCGCATGCGCGGAGTATTTTATGCGCCTGGGTTCGAGAGTATCTAGTTCCAAACAATCCGCCATCTTGCATTTCTCGCCTTTGAGCGGTTTCGTTGTGTCGACCTCGGGACGGAAGATTACGCACGATGGGGACAAAGGTGAGCTTGGACAACCATCATCATCATCATCATCATAATGGCAAATGCACCTTAAGCTATACTTGAACAGGTGTTGACATCTGTATTTGATAATAAGAAGCTGCAACTTGTCATGACTTAATGGGAAAAACTTGGGTTCTAATACGAAAGTTTCCGTGTAATATATCGATATGGATGTTCTGGAAAATGTAATATCGAAGGATGCTTTGAAATTTAATGTCTCGTAATTTTTATTATTTGACGTGATTACGTATTTGTAGCACAATAAAATAACACCAGTTTAATTTTTATTCTTTTCATTTTAAAACAAACATTTTTTGTAGAGTTCGTTTGCTTACTTTGTGGACTCCCGTGGACGCAGGTACCATACAACTCAAGATAAAGTCTTCAATATTGGAGAGTGTGGTCTATTAAAGGCTGAATAATAAACTAGCAACCTAAGGTAATCGTAATATCGCGAAATTAAACTATTCTTGAAAAATATTTTTTTTTTTTATTTTGAATTAACTTTATAATTGTAGAGCACGTAAGAAGAAAGGTATAAACCGTAAAAAATGAAGTTTACAATTCATTGTAATACGAAATTAGAGCTCAGCTCTGGAGGAGGAAAAGCGGAGGGTCTGCATCTCCTCCCCCTCCGTACTCTTTCCTACTCCTCTCCTCCTGGCCTCCCATTTAGCGAAATATTTAGCGAAAATTTTCCCGCTAAATTTAGCGGGAAATTTAGCTAAACTTTCCCCGTGAAACATAGGGGGAAATCGACGTCGCGCGACCTCAATTCAGTTTCCCCGCTAAATGTAGCGGGGAAACTGTGACGTTCCATAATGAAACGCGAGCGGTTACGCCGACGTCGACGCCGACGCCGACGGCGACGTCGCTCTACACGGAAACGGGCGCCTAAGAGCTGCGCTCTAAAAGGAACCAAAACGGCATTCTCGATAGGGTTGCACTTAAAGGGTGAAGGGAGTATAGTTGGGTCGCAGCGCACCACTTAGAACGATGCCCATTCCTTTGCTGAAGCCGGAAAGCATCCACGTTACTATGGTCACTGGGAGCCTAAAAAACGCATGGCGTGGCGAGCTCGGAGCACCTTATCGCTCCAGAGTCTTATGAGGACACAGCCCGAGCATGTTCGAAGCACGTTTGCTTCATTTATTTGAATGTTTCCAACATGTCTGCAGACAGGCATTGAATGGCCAATGTCGTGGCAGGAGCGCCGTACATGGAATGCCTCAGACAGCGTCTGCACACTGTCTTCTTTATGGTCCACTCACAGTGCGACCGCGACTTTACGCGTGCGGCGTCGTGTTGGCATTGCCGCGGCGCAAGTCGACAAAAGCCTTACGAGTACATGAGAGGATAACACTGGAAGGACGTGGACGGAAACGGAACTTCTTTCAACAAACAAGTTCTGTGTTCGTCCCTGTCCTCCATGTTTTATCCTTTCATGTATTTCTGTCTGTTCACCAACACGGCCGTTTTCAATTATTACGCAAAACTTTACATCCCTGTCCAGCGCATGACGTGACATATTTATAACATGAATTACCGTCGTCTTACTAAGCGCTGTGCAGAAGCTCTTGAATACAAGTGGAGTTCTGCGACGCACTCGGGATTCAGTTGTTGACCTTCACCAAAAAAAGAGGTGGACACCTTTCTAGGCACCTAAACTGCACGGTGAACGGAGCATGATACCTAGATCGCACATCTCAACTGTCAAATTGATTAAAGGAAAGCCGCTGATTGCTCTTCCGGGCGCATCGCTGAAAACTAAACTTGCAGTTTCCTCTGAAAGAGCAAACTATAAACTGGAACCACGCCTAGCGTCTAAGCACCAGACCGCGGCCGGAAAAAAAAAAAGCGAAATTATCGTCATCATCCATTCTATCGCTTTACGCTAAACTGACTTTAAAAAAATGCGCACGTGGATAAAAAAAAATATATTTGGAACGGTGCCGCGAATTGGTGCACTTCGAGTCAATTACGGCGACTCGTAAATCGTAATTTCCTCGAGATTGTGGAACGTCGAAAAGGAGTATGGATAAAAGAGCTCGAAGACGTCCTTTCAAATTAGAAAGAAAAATTAAATCGGACCCAAAACGAGTGCTTCTGCGTCTGCACTCAACCCTAAAGGTACTGAACTTTTGACAGCGTAGTACCCAAAAACTCTTTTTAAATAATATCCCCCCAAAAAAACGGACCGACTTATAATGAGTTAGCGCTGAAATAATTAATTTAAAACCGATAACTGTATAATAGAGATGGGGGAAGCGGCTGATGGATCAATCATTCTCCGACTTCACAAAGCCCGGGTCGCGCCGATTATGATGAACGGTGTAGGCTCAAAGTGCCCGTCGAGGCTGCTGCAGTTTTCGAGGGTTGAATCGAATAGAGTGAAACTCTCGCATTTTAAAACAGGGCATCTGGCCGCTAACACCTCCCTGCTAGTGCGGAAAGTGTAAGTGCAAACCTGTCAAAGCCCCTTTCACGCGCATTCGGCATCGACCATCGTGAACACACACGAAGCCCTTTTTTCCTTCAAATTTTCAAATTTTATATTAAAACAAGCACGAAAAGATCATCAAACTTTTATTAATTAGTGGCCGCAATAAATCCTAAGTGTTCAGCGAACCCCAGAACGGGAATACGTTTTTGTGTCAGTACGTTAGCGTTGCAAGGAGGGAAAGTACACAGGCGAGTTGGTTAGGAAACATCATTGAAAAAACCTAAAACTGGGTCAAATATAAAAAAAAAAACATTCTGTGTCGTGCTGTCCGTTTTTTTTATTATTATTATTCTTATTAGTCCAAGCTTCAGGTTTTCTTATAATGACATTAGCGTTAACGGAAATTTAAAAAAAAAAAAAAAAAACAGAATATTTTTTAAACATTATTTTTTCTTCTCGCCCGATAAACCCCCGATAACCATGTCCCGTGACTGCTTGCACACCTGGAACCACTATTATCATGATGGTTCCAGTGTGACCGAGGTAAGACTTCACTGCGATTAAGGGGTCGCGTGAAACTATGGTATAGTTGGCAGTAACTACTAAACATTTAAGCATAACTGATGCTTAGGTTGCCCGTCAGAACCCTTAACCGCAGTTAAGTCTGACCTCGGTCACGCTTAACTGCGGTCCGTGTAGAGTTAGCAGTAACTGCTAAAAATTTAAGCGTAACTGAGGTTTAGGATGCCCGTCGGGCACTCTTAGCCGCATTGAAGTCTGAACTCAGTCAAACTTAACTTTTCCACACGACAGTCCCAGGTGTCATATTATGATTAATTGTGACCAGCTCGCCTGCACACTCACTGTTTTTTCGTCAAGGAGAGGACACTCATTCACGAGAGATTAGCTTGCGGACACTACGGGGCTGACATCAATACCTCTCGTAGTACGTTTAACCCCCTTGGTGTAACAAGTCAGTGCAAGGCTCGCCAAATTCAGAAGTTGGAGGGATTTTTGAGTTTGGCGCCTTTTCCAAAAATAACTAGTCTCTGGCCACTTGATTTTACCGAATATTCGCCGCAATTTCCAAAAATAAGTGACGCACCCCTGTTTGTCCCTGGGGCAATGCGTACCAGTTAGAAAGTGATAGTATAGTGGAATGAAAGGGCATCATGAAAGATTGTGTTAAAAAGTACTTGTTCTTTACTTTGAAATTACACTATATTTATAATACTTTACTTCAAGTACACTGTATCCAGTGTACTTCGTACTTTACTTGAAGTACATCACCTCTCTTTTACTTTGTACTTGACTTTAAGTACTTTTAAGATTTACTTTACCCAACACTGGCTAAGGGTGCCCGAGTAACTAGGGTATAGTTAGCAATAACTGCTAAACTTTTAAGCGTAACTGAGGTTTAGGATCCCCGTTGGGCGCTCTTAACTGCATTTAAGTCAGACTTCAGTCACACTTACGTGCAGTTAAAGGTTCCCGTGTAAATAAAGTATACTTGGCAGTAATTGCTATACATTTGAACATAACTGACGTTTAGGATGCCCGTTGGGAACCCTTCACCGCTTTTATGTATGACCTCAGTAACACTTGACTGTGGTTAAGGGGCCCGCGTAACTAGGATATAGTTGGCAGTAACTGCTAAACATACGAACGTATACCTGAAGTTTAGGATGCCCTTTGGGCACCCTTCACCGCATTTAAAGGGGTTATGAAACAATATCGGGTTGGAATGTTCGTGACGGAGCAGAGGCGTACTGGTACTCCTATTCTGGCCCAAGTATACTCGCACAGAAAGTTACTCATTCAGAAGCTTCTTTGTCGCGGTGAATTCGCGAGGTGAAAAGGAAGCTACTTCTTTCATTCTTGCCTTCGCAAACCTTGATGACGTAATTGTGGGGTCGAAACCATCCGCCGGACGATAGTCGAGCGTGGCTCATGGATTGGACACGTGAACTGCGTGAGCACTTGACTTCGGCTCGTAACAATCAATGCCTTGGCGGACACTCGAATAACGGCTCATGTCCAACTACTGCGATTATGAGAATAGCTGAAATCTAACAATTCCTGGAGCTTAGCACGCGTTTTCTACTTTGCCGACCCTAGCAAGTGGGTATGATTAATGTTGGCGGTATAGCATAGGCACCAGGCCACGTGGCCGCTTCTTCTGTCAGCGAGCTGAGGGGATGAATGATGATCATATTTCTCGAATTGTTCGGACGACTGCCATTGCCTGGAAAGAAAACTAAGGCAAGTTTATTTACTTATTAACGTTAGGGAGTGATTCCAAGTAGTATTTAGAGAAAGCAGAAAAATCGTTTTATGGCTCCTTTAAGTATGACCTCAGTCACTTTTAACTGCGGTTAATTGTTCCCGTGTAACTAAGGTATAGTTGTCGGAAACTGCTAAACATCTAAGCGTAACTGAGGTATAGGATATCACTTGGCCACCCTTAACCGCATTTCAGTCTGACCTCAGTCACGCTTAACTGCGGTTTAAGGGGCCCAGGTAGCTAGGGTATAGTTGGCAGTAACTGTTAAATATATAGGCGTAACAGAGGTCTAGGATGCCCCTAGGGCACACTTAACCGCATTGAAGTCTGACCTCAGTCACTGTTAACTGTGGTGAAGGGTTCCCGTGGAACTAAGGTATAGTTGGCAGTAACTGCTAAACATTTAGGCGTGAGGTTTAGGACGCCCGTCGGGCACCCTTAACCACATTTACGTCTGACCTCAGTCACACTTAACCCCGGTTAAAAGTGCCTGCGTAACTAAAGTATAGTGGGCAGTATCTGCTAAAAATTTAGGCGTAACAGGTTGAGGATGCCCGTTTGGTACCCTAAACCGTCTTTAGACCTCAGTCAAACTTCACTTCGATTAAGGGTTGGCGTGAAACTAAGGTATAGTTGGCTTTAACTACTGAACATTTAAGCGTAACTAAGGCTTAGGATACCCTTTGGGCACCCTTAACCGCATTAAACTTGGATTGAGCGCGTTGCTAATAGTTGCAAAAATACGAAAGAGTTAGACAAAGAGGACGTACAGGAACTACGCTTAAAGCATCGACACTCTATACCCGAATGTCTTGTGGGCGCTGCCATTTTCTTGCCTAGTACAAAGGGGGCGCACTTGACGGCAGTTACCCAGGCAGCACAGATACGTTGGAAAAACGTCGAAAGAAAGTCGATGACGTCAGGAACCACATGTCGAAAGAACGTCGAAAGTCTGAACGTCAGGTACCTTCGACGTAATATGGAAAGGCTAATGTCTGGAAAAAAGCGTGGATTTTACGTCAACATAACGTCCCACTTAACGACCTTGGAACGTCGAGTGCACGTCTAAATTGAAGGGGAAGTTAATTGATAACGTTATATCAACATTGAAACAATGTCCCATTTATCGACCATAAAACATCGAGTATACGTCTAAACTGAACGGGATGTCAATTGAGAACGTCGTATTAGCGATGTCATAACGTCCCATTTAACGACATAAAATGTCGAGCGTACGTCTGTGATAACGTTATGTCAACGTTGAAATAAGGTCCCATTTAACGACCACAAAACACCGAGCATACGTCGAGACTGAACGGGATGTCAATTGATAACGGTCTCGATTTGGGTCACCGTGAAACAATAGAGTCAACCGGATCTGGCTTCGTTGCCCGAAGGTATGTTCGCGAAAGCATGTATATTCGGACGGAATAGACCATTTGCTTAATCCCCCAAGCGCCCCGGCCCGCACTCGAGGAATCATGGGAACGGTATTCCTTCAGCTCCCTAGTGGTCGGTAATTTCGGCCACTTCCATGGATACACAGTCTTGGGTGTAATTCGGGGTCACGCTAAACAAGCGTCCTGTAGTGCCCAAGGACCTGCCATATCACTTCTAAGATTTCTCGTCAATGACAGCGTTTTCGATACTGTGCATGCTGCCCAACCTTCAACCTGGCTCAGCTCCAGAAATCTCTTACATTATTATCATTCCCTTACAGCTTCAAAGACGCTGATATTAAGTTAGAAACGCTAAAAATGCTATAAACAGCCCCGCTAATTTCGAGCTAAATCCTGGTTTTTGCGGTTGTGAATTCTCGGCTTTTTAAGCCTATCCTGCTAAAACAACAATCACGAGAATGATATTATTGTAAGAGATTTCTGCAGCTCAGCCAGGTTGAAAGGTGGATTGCATGTACAGTATCAAAAATGCTGACATTGATGAGAAATTTTAAAAGTGATATGAAAGCACCCTGGGCTCTATAAGGTGCTTGTTCAGGGTGATCAAGATGTTTGCTCAGATATTGTTGAGACATCTCGCGCTCAACGTCAAAAGAACTTCCCGAAGAAAACGTAGAACTGACGTCTATTAAGGCCAATGACGTCAAGGTGTTTCTCAGACATTGTTGGGACGTCTCGCGCTCCACGTTCGAAGAACCTCCCGAAAAAAACAGAAATGACGTCGAATAATGTCGATGTCGTCATGGTGTTGCTCAGAACATTGTTGGGACGTCTCGTGCTCCACGTTCAAAGAACTTCACGGAGAAAACGTAGAACTGACGTCTATTATTGTCAATGACGTGAAGGTGTTGCTCAGACATTGTTGGGACGTCTCGCGCTTAATGTTCGAAGAACCTCCCGAAAAACCCTAGAACTGACGTCGAATAATGTCGATGACGTCAAGGTGTTGCTCAGGACATTGTTGGGACGTCTCGTGCTTGACGTTCAAATAACTTCCCAGAGAAAACGTAGAACTGACGTCGATTAATGTCGAAGACGTTAACGTGTTGCTCACGACATTGTTGTGACGTCTCCTGCTCGACGTTCGAAGAACTTCTCATACAAGACGTCGGACAGACGTCGATTACTGTTGAAGACGTCGAGGTGAAGCTTATGACGTTCTCACTACGTCGCGTGTTTGACGTTGTCGGAACCTCTCATGTGGACATAGCAATGCCGTCGATAAAAAGTTTGTTGAGGACTTCGACGTCGCCCAACGTGTAAGACCTTATTTCGGCGTCATCTCGACGTCTTGTGCTGCCTGGGTACGGTTATAAAATTCGACTTCCTCAACCTTCGTCACGGTTTCAGGTGGGAAGCTTAGGTGAATGTTGTTTTTATTTGCCGTAGACTGTTTCAAATTTTTCGAAAGAAGGAAAATTGCTTGCTGAGATTTCGGATAAAGCTGCAGACACCTGAGAGCAATTATTTTTAGCGATAAGATGGTATTGGCTAACACCGGCCTCAATATTGAACAATGTGAAGCGCTACCCCCATCCAACGTTGGCCCAGTCATTGGGTGCCAATGTTGGGGGGGCCAGTATTCAGCCATGGTTCCAGCCAAGATCGGCCCAGCGTTGGTGCCAAATGTGGGGCCATTGCGAAACCATTGGTTCCAGCCAATGGTGGTCCCACATTGGCAAAGACCGCTGCGTAATATTGACAATACTGGAAGTTGCGACCCGATCCAAACCCAATGTTGGCCGTCGTTTGTGCTGACTTTTGGCCATCGTTGCACTCGCCCAGCTGTTTGCAAGTGCACTCACCAAGTTGTTTGCAAAAAGAAAGGTACGCAGACACAAGGAATATTTTTGAAATCTCCTAAAAGTTTATTGCACACAGCGTATTCTGCAGACAAGTACAAACTAAGCAATTTGTAATATGTGAAGAGGTACTACTCAGGTGTTATACAACTGAGAAGATTGCAAAGCAAACAACAACCGCGGTAATTGTTGGGTAGTGTCCAGTCTCCCGACAGCTGGCAGACTTTTTTCCCCGAAATTCTACCGTTAGTCGCCCCTCATTGGCGGTGCAATCAGTTCATCGAACGACATTTCATCGACAGATCGCTTCATCAACACGCGATGTTTCATAAAAAAAAACTGAGAATAGCATTTTGTTTTCCTGTTGCAAAGAATTGTTGCAGACTTACCATGAGGAGGCGTGAAAGGGTGGGCTGGTTCAGTGAGCACGCGCCTCAGGAATATACGCGCTTTGAAATGCCCCTACATCGTGAAATTCGTGTAACGAATGTCGAGGAAACGTTGCGTCTCAGGAATACACGCCCGACAAAATGCCCCTACAGTGTGAAATTCGCGCAACGAATGTCTATGAAACGTGAATGTCGACGCAACGTGTAATCACGAAAAGGTGGCCACGAAACGTGTTTTCGCGAAACGCAGGGTGAATAAGGACGTCAGTATTCTACCTGCAGTTGTGACATAATTTCAGGCAGATAATGGCAGGCGACTGTCGGTAAGATTGCAGGAAAATTATTCTCCCGGCTGCCAGGAGATAGGCACTCCCTATAGTTCTAGACGTTATCCGGAAGAGTATACCCATAGAAGAACAGACAATGATCACCAAATAGGTTGCAGCGCACTTACGTTGAAAATACCGGACTTGAAAAATGTAATCCGAGGTAGATGTCGACACGTGCACTGCAGACCAACCACACAAACACAAGAACTTGAAGGAAGTGATCCGTGAAGATTCAACACGATGTAGCACACGCTGCCGTTTGCCGAAGCGAACACTAAACGGTTCACAAAAATGTCTTGCGCTTCTTTGTAGAAATCGATACGGGTAAGACTTTTCGAGCGAGATACCATTTACCGCAGAAGCGAAATGCACAGCAGGCCCGCAGGCCGCATCGCACGCGTAACTAGGTCCGGTCTTCGCAGGCAATCCGGGTTTGTCAACCGCTAATGCGTCCTCCGTCAAACCACGTGATCACGCTTCTGCCGTTTCCCGCGCACAGAGAGCGGATTCAAGCGATAAGAGAGAGAAAACGAGAGAAGGAGTAGAAAGGAAGCAGGCCCGAACGGGGGTGCGCTTACAAAGGCTAATCTTCTGGGGAATCTCAACAATGAACACAGCAAGACGATTTGTCACTTGTACCCAAAGTTGATAGTGCAGTGGATGTTATGCGTGGCCTTGGGCTGGCAGGTTCCGTGCTCTGCCTTATCACCAGCTTCGAGACTGTAGTCACGTGACCCTAACCGGAGACACGATCGGCCTAACACACGCATAGCGTCTACCCTGCTGTCAATACCGATTGAACGAGACAGCTCTTTGAAGGCCAGCTTTTGAACTTCTAAAGAAGCTGTCGAGCCCAAAAGTGATTCTAACGGGGTAAGTTTGAAGACACTATGTTTTTGCGTGGTACAGCCCCCATTAATATTTAGAATAAAGAACGTAGCGCTACTATTTTTTGCGCACGATGTCCACAAATAAATAAATAGATATATATCTACTTTTATCAATAAATTTAAAAATATTTGTACACTGTTAGGTTCGCGTTTTTAAACTTGAAAGTTTTTCACGAACGAGTAACACATAAAAGACACCACGGACAGCAGATCGTCCGACTTTCAACACACGATGAATCGCTGACGCTCGCAGACAGAAGGTTGCGATGCTGCGCGGACGGTTTTTGAAAGATGCTGCGTAGGGTATACGCCGGGCGCAACGGCTTCACGACCGTTCGAAGGGCAGAGGATTCGCGACGACAAAGTGGCGTCTTGCAACTTCAGTGAGCTAACGGGGCTCGAGAGTTGCACGCTCCCATTTCCGCAGCGCGAGCGCGGCCGGCCACATCGAGGCGCAGTATGTTCTCACGTCACGATTGCTACGTCGTTGCTCTGCCTACACTGATGAGATCAGCACTGACAGTCGAAGCAGCCCTCTCGAGACTTCACTCGAGTCCAATAGACGACTTTCTAGTGCTATAGACTCTCGTAAAACTGAGAGTAGAAGTCACCTCGGTTGCGGCGTAAGCGGCGGCTTTATGTTTGTAGACGCGTGCGTCGACAATGACAAAATAGGCACAGAAACATCAAATATAAAAAAAATAGAGCACGCAGAAAGAAATACAAACATGGCAGGGGCGCGGGCGAAGTAGAAGACGTTAACGCTATGTAATTGTGAAGAATCGTGTGTATCAGGCACGTGAATTAAGAAAGACGAGACCGTTTGAAGTAGAAAACAGCGTTATATTAGAAAACAATATGCCAAGATGAAAACACCCTAATTAAATTTACACACAAAAAGCTACGAATGGTACGACTTTGGGGAAAGTCGTTACAGGAACGCACGTCCGACAGATTGTTCTCGCAATGTCGGCACACTGCTTCAATGCTGCTCACTAAGGGCAACCGGAAAGTTCGCTGTAACACCTTAACGCTTTCTTGTTTCGTGGCGCTGGGTCTTGGGAGGTTTTGTGCGCTGGAGCGGCGACAAAGAACGTACCGGCAAGCCCAGGGTTCAGCTTGAAGCCGGTGGGTAGGCGGCGGCGTTGGCACGGCGTTGGCACGGCGTCGGCGTCTGGGGTGGCTTGTTGGAATGGACTGGGCCGCTGTGTTCTTGACGCGTGCTCCGCAACACGTGCACCTGCTTTCAACTGGGGTGAAGGCTTCGTGGGAGCTGGAGGTCAGGCCAGGTGGAAGCCTTGAAGAACCCGGGTCTGGACGCCCGGCGGTTCCCTTCCACACGCTGGTCTGCCCGCTCGAACACACTCCATTTTCTGTTCTCCGCCTTCCTTCTCTTTTTTTCTTTCTCGATGCAGGGCGCGTGGCACGCGCCACGAGGATGACGCGCGCACACACACACAGTTCGTCGCGTGCACAACGCGGCAGGAAGATGACCCGGCACGCGCACATACACACCGTCGAAATCCGCGCAGGTTACAGTAATACATATACATACAAAATACACTGAAAAAGACAAAAATAATTAAATCTAAAAAACGCAATCAAGTTGTCAACGCCGAGGTAAGGCAATGCGAAGCCTAGGCGACACAAATATCGATAAGCGATTGGCTATGGCAGTACAATATTGACCAGCTTATACCAAGACATCACCAATGTTTGAAAACTCTAGGCTTTGACAGTTTAATATTAACCAGCTTAAGCCAGCGTATATTCAATATCGGAAAGCCATTGGCTCTGACAGTCCAATATTGTACAGGTTATGCCGGCGTATATCCAATATTGGAAAGCTATTGGCTCTGACAGTCCAATATTGGACAGCTTATGCCGGCGTATATCCAATATTGGAAAGCTATTGGCTTTGACAGTCCAATATTGTACAGGTTATGCCGGCGTATATCCAATATTGGAAAGCTATTGGCTTTGACAGTCCAATATTGGACAGCTTATGCCGGCGTATATCCAATATTGGAAAGCTATTGGCTTTGACAGTCCAATGTTGACCAGCCTATGCCAACGAATCACCAATATTGGAAAACCATTGGCTTTGGTAGTCCAATATTGTCCAATGTGATTCCAATATTGGAAAACATATGACTCTGTTGGGCCATCGTTGGGCCATTCTTTGCCACTTCAAACCCAATGTTGGCCCAATACTGTGTACTGCCTGGGAGACGCTGATATTAAGTTAGAAACGCTAAAAATGCTATAAACAGCCCCGCTAATTTCGAGCTAAATCCTGGTTTTTGCTGTTGTGAATTCTCGGCTCTTTAAGCCTATCCTGCTAAAACAACAATCACGAGAATGATATTATTGTAAGAGATTTCTGCAGCTCAGCCAGGTTGAAAGGTGGATTGCATGTACAGTATCAAAAATGCTGACATTGATGAGAAATTTTAAAAGTGATATGAAAGCACCCTGGGCTCTATAAGGTGCTTGTTCAGGGTGATCAAGATGTTTGCTCAGATATGGTTGAGACGTCTCGCGCTCAACGTCAAAAGAACTTCCCGAAGAAAACGTAGAACTGACGTCTATTAAGGCCAATGACGTCAAGGTGTTGCTCAGACATTGTTGGGACGTCTCGCGCTCCACGTTCGAAGAACCTCCCGAAAAAAACAGAAATGACGTCGAATAATGTCGATGACGTCAAGGTGTTGCTCAGAACATTGTTGGGACGTCTCGTGCTCCACGTTCAAAGAACTTCACGGAGAAAATGTAGAACTGACGTCTATTATTGTCAATGACATGAAGGTGTTGCTCAGACATTGTTGGGACGTCTCGCGCTTAATGTTCGAAGAACCTCCCGAAAAACCGTAGAACTGACGTCGAATAATGTCGATGACGTCAAGGTGTTGCTCAGGACATTGTTGGGACGTCTCGTGCTTGACGTTCAAATAACTTCCCAGAGAAAACGTAGAACTGACGTCGATTAATGTCGAAGACGTTAACGTGTTGCTCACGACATTGTTGTGACGTCTCCTGCTCGACGTTCGAAGAACTTCTCATACAAGACGTCGGACAGACGTCGATTACTGTTGAAGACGTCGAGGTGAAGCTTATGACGTTCTCACTACGTCGCGTGTTTGACGTTGTCGGAACCTCTCATGTGGACATAGCAATGCCGTCGATAAAAAGTTTGTTGAGGACTTCGACGTCGCCCAACGTCTAAGACCTTATTTCGGCGTCATCTCGACGTCTTGTGCTGCCTGGGTACGGTTATAAAATTCGACTTCCTCAACCTTCGTCACGGTTTCAGGTGGGAAGCTTAGGTGAATGTTGTTTTTATTTGCCGTAGACTGTTTCAAATTTTTCGAAAGAAGGAAAATTGCTTGCTGAGATTTCGGATAAAGCTGCAGACATCTGAGAGCAATTATTTTTAGCGATAAGATGGTTCTAGAGACGACTAAAGCCGTGCTGGAACACTACACGGCTCACTTCATGCAACGGTTGAGGAAATTAATGATAATCAGAACCGACTCCAAACATGTACTCTATTTTGTTTTGTTTTTTTAAGGGGCGGAAGTTTTGGGACGAATAAAATTATCCGAACCCGGTTCCGGTTTCGGTAAAACTACCTCTGAGCCAATCATTTCCCTTGTTCCCTTTCTTTCATATTAGGTGCTGGTTTACTTCCCGGCTTACGGGAAACTTTTGGCTTTTGCAGGTGTCGTAGCGGAGCTCATTAAAACAGCGCCCCGTTCCCGCGAAACCTGTGACCCCCCATGACCGTCGGCGTCAGGTGTCCCTTGTTATTGCAGTCCCGTCAGAATATATTGCGAAAGAGAACGCCTTTCCCCCTCCTTGTTTTTTATTTCTCCCGCTCAACATGTGGGTTATATTGCTCGACAGTCGCTTTCCATCTGTTATTGTTACCCCGGCTCGTCCATAGGAAGTCTCCGAAGCATTCCTCTTACTTAACGCCCCGCCCTTTGTTCGTTTCCAGCAGAACGAGTCCTGTTCCTCTCGTACACCTGGCGTGCTGCAGCAGTCAATGAGCCGCAATCGCAGCTGATACTTGGACTGCACAGAGCAGGACGGATGACGCCGTACGACACGGCCGGTTTTGTCAGGCGGGCTTCTGTTCGGGCGCTCGCCTTTTTTACGACACAAAGGGGGATAGATCTTTCATTCGGACGAATGCAGTAGTACCACGTACCGAAGATAAATGTTGTGACGGTTTTGGCACACAGTATACCTTCTGCAACTTTAGACCTTGGGCAAATTGAACCTAAACTAAAATTAATAAATCCTATGCAAATTATGTAGTGTATTCTTTATGAGAAGCTGAAGGTAATTTTAAAACGTTTTGGTAATAAAATAATTTTAGAATTGTGAAATGGATCATGAAGACTTTTACAGGGGAGCTGTGAAGGGCTAGTTTCCCCAGTTTAGTGTCCGTGGACAAATAAATCTCAACACAAACCTCTGGACATCTACCGCCATCTTTGAGCGACGGCGGCAACCTGACAACCGGCTTGCCAGTTGTCTGGTTGCCGCCGTGGCCGTCGCTCATAGATGGCGGCACATAGTACAGCTCCACTGCTCTTTCTTCTCCACCAGAATGGAATGGCTGAAAGTTTTTTTTTTGTTTTCTTTTATAGAAATTTTAGACGACCATCTTTTTTAAAGAGCTTTCAAAACACAAACATGCAGAAAAAAAAGAAAGAAAAAAAAACATTTACGTCGTTTCTTTCTTTCTTTTTTTTTCTTGCACGTCTAGTGATTCGACAACTATCACTGCATCGTGATCACGCACTTCTGTGATTATGTAAGATGTTTCCCGGCAATAGGGTGCATCCATTTTTTTCGTTGCTTAGGGTGATGGCATTCTTTGTAGTACCCGATGCCGACAGCACGCGCTCTCGAGAAAAATACAAAGAAATAGCCGGTCACAAAATGCCGTCGTAGCACTGTCAATGCCAAGAGCTCGTAGCGGGAGACGCGCTTGCTCGCGCTCGGGAACAAAAAAGAAACAAAAGCGTACGAAACAAAAGGGTCAGATATCATCACCCTAAGCAAAGCGCACATGAAGGCACCCTACAGGGGCGGATCCAAGGGGGGGAAGGGGGGGGGGGGGGGCGACGGAGGCGGCCGCCCCCCTTCTCCCAAACAAAGTCGACCCCCCTCCCTCCCCCTTTCTCGGAAGGCAGTTTGACATGGGTGGACCCCTCGTGCACAAGAAAGAATGGGAAAATAGTATCCTTAAAAAGTTTCCGCCCACCCCCCCCCCCCCCCAAAAAAAAAAAACGAAAAAAAAAAAACGGAGTTCTGGATCCGCCCCTGGCACCCTATCCGGCAGCAGCTCCAGGCTCGTGCCTGAGTGTTCGACCAGTGCCTCCTACATACGTTGCACTGTACCTGTCGGCTTCTCTTCACAATATGTCCAGACCCGATGCTCCTAATGCCCCCGAATAAAAACGGTAGCGACATCTTCTCCCTTCTCCTCTGACGCGCACACCTTTTACCTTTATTGAAAAAATTGTAAGGGTGCAGGCGAGCTGGTGGAAGTTAACCATAGTTTTGTTTAACCCGAGACTGGGGTATTTCGGAAAAAAGGGACGAGAAGAAAAGAGGCCTCCTTGTCGCCTCCTTGTGGCCTCTTTTCTTCTCGTCCCTTTTTTCCGAAATACCCCAGTCTCGGGTTAAACAAAACTATGGTTTACCTTTATGTTTTCCTTTTTATACCCGCGCGTCGACGGTAGCGCCGCCTGGTTTGGCCCAAGATAGCAGGCAGCATTCTTCAAAGGATGTCGCTACTTTTCCGTATAAAGGCCGGTTCTCACATGGAGCGAAGCGCTGATGTAGCGCTCCTCACGTGCCGTCAGCTACTTATCGCCTGCCATGAGCAACATTTTTTGCGGTGCGATACAAAAGTGGTGAACGCACCGGTCATCACGCGCTTAGCGCGAGGTTAGCGCTATGCTTGTAGCGCTCCGCTTCATCTGTGAACACACCTTTAAGGCCTGTTCACACATGAAGCGGAGCGCTACAAGCATAGCGCTAACCTCGCGCTAAGCGCGTGCTGACCGGTGCGTTCACCACTTTTGTATCGCACCGCAAAAACTGTTGCTCATGGCAGGCGATAAGTAGCTGACGACACGTGAGGAGCGCTACATCAGCGCTTCGCTGCATGTGAGAACCGGCCTTAAAGGGGCTTTAGATGCTCCACCTTACAAAATGCACCAGCAGCTAGGCAGCGGCGTCAAGCGGTCGCTTGTTTTAATATTTTCACCAGCATGTAGTATTTACATTATCATTGAAGATATGACATATATATCTATAGGATGCTTCATAAAAGGTGGACAAATTCGATATTGCGAAAACTACGCGCCGCAACAAAAAAAGGCTTGTGTCGTTTTGGTCCTGGGCCAGGGGCCTATATAGGAAAATTATTAAAGTCAGGGTTAATTAAGTTGTTAATTATTTTTGCGTAATTAACTTTTTTTTAATATTGTGTTTAAGGGCGTGGTTTAAATTAGAAAATTGCTCAGCATCATCGAAAAACAAAAAATCAACAAATTTCAGAACGATAGAATCCACGCGGAGCATATTAGGGCTTTCTGAAAAACCGCACAAATTCGACGGGTTTTTAATACCCCTGTCAGACGTTAAAGTAAATGTCATTTTGATCGAATGTCATTCACCGCTCGTGCTGCTGGTTCTGCACGTAACGGGTGCACGCGCAACGTGGCGTATTAAATGCGCGGATTGGCTGAGCTGTAATGTCATTTTGCTTAAATGTCATTTAAAGGGGCGATGCAACAATTTTTGTACTTTGCGCAAATACTGCTTAGAACGGATCCCTGACGTTAATGACCTATGAAACACGCGTTCGTTTTTCACCCCACGCAATAGAAGTTCCAGAAAAAAAAATTGACCGCATCTCCACGTGGTGAATGATGTTGCTTGGGGCGAAGCTCTGGTGGTGCTTGTCTGCGTAGACGCCGAGCCGCAGCATGCCGAGCCTTTTCATTCATGTCAGTAGGAGAATGTGTGGTTTTCTTCTTTTTCTTTTTTTAAGCAGAAAGATGGGATGGCATCTCAGAACCCCCTACTCTTTTTTTTCTTCTTTTTCTTTGAGCCTTTTCATTCATGTCAGTGGGAGAATGTGTGGTTTTCTTCTTTTTCTTTTTTTTCTTCTTTTTCTTTTTTAGTAATTTTTTTCATCTTTTTTTTTACAATTTTTTTGTCCTTTACGAGCACGTGAGCATGTGCTCACGTGCTCGTAAGCATGTGATCTCACGAGCAGAAGCACGAGCACCCGACGCCGGCCTACGGCGGACGGACATGGCTAGCCCCTAAGGAGCTTCGCCCCTAAAATTAAAGAAAAACGATCAGCGTTGACCCCCTCACCTCGCAGCCAGAACAAGCGGCCACGTGATCTGGAGCCGATTATATGCCTCCAATGTTGACCATAGCCACGCGCTGGGGTTGGCAAAGCACAGGACACGCGCTGAGTTCCAGACATTGTTATTGCTCGGCTATTCGCGACTCCAGCGACCTATAAGGAGTATTCACTTGGCGCCATATTTGTGGGTGATGTCTAGAGCGCATGCTCTGAACGAGCCCACATTAATAGGCTCATAAGACCGGCAATCTTGAGGGTGCGGAATGCACGTTACAAAAGAACTGTGGAAGCTCGCCATCAGCACGCGCTCAGCAGTCGTGCACACAGCTATGGCCGCCAGTGAATACTTCCTATAGGGGACGCCACTATCGGGCAAATATGGCGGTCGAATCCAGGTCGTGCCGTGCCATGTGCCAGCTCAACGCACAACGCTGGGGCACCAGCAAGTAAGCATTGGACTCAAAATTGGTTCCTCCGCGTTTTATCTTCCACGTTTCGAACCTGCGGCGATGTGTTGGGGTAAGCGAACTTCCAGAGGCTTGTTTTTCTTCGAGGAAACGAGGAAAGGACTGCCCGCTGTCCTTCCACGCTGCTGATGAACGTTGATAAACGCAGAATGTCTGGCTCACGCGGTTACATAGATCACGTGGAGAGCAACCTGGGTCACAATGCGATACTACGGTTACGACACAGTCACCGGTAGAACTGTTCTTTCGCGCAAAACACCGACAACATGTAAACACGGAAGCCAGAATTAAGAGACGAGCCGAAATCGCGAAGGGACCTGTTCCGGCCAGTTCAGTGTTTTCCCGCTAGGTGCCGTTCGTTTTGCTGGAGTCGCGAATTGCCGTCGTTGCAGCGATTGGACACGGGCCACTACCCGAATGCTTCTCGAGCTAGTAATTATCACGAGCCCGAATCGAGTGTCCACGCAATGCTCGGGTCCAATCTATGAACCGGTTTCAAATATAAACATTGGGGTGTACTGCGATCCCCACGTTACGTCATCAAATTTCGCAAAGGAGAGATTGAAGGAAAATGATCGCTTTTGTCCTTGAAATTACACCGCAACAAATGAGTTTCTTGGCCAGTGGCGTTGCGTGCGAGTATCCTTGAGTCCCACTAGTGCCAGTAAGCACGTGTAAAGTGAAAAACATTCCAATTGAATATCGTTGCACCCCTCCTTTAACGTGCCCGTCTGACAGGGTATCTCGGTCCCGACGGCACCGGGCCCCGTGGAGAAATAGGGCAACCAGCTTCTGTTGCGTCGCACGAGGACAGCGCCCTTGACAGCGCAGCAGAGGTTGGTTGCACGATTTCTCCACGGGGCGCGGTGCCATCGGGGCCGAGATGCGCTCAGATAGCAAACCGAAACTTAAAAACCCGTCGAATTTGTGCGGTTTTTCAGAAAGAAATAAAATGCTGCGCCTGCCTTCTATGGTTCTGCAATTTTTTTTTATTTCGTGTTTTTCGATGATGCTGAGCAATTTTCTAATTGAAAGAATGCCCTTAAACACAAAATTAAAAAATTTAATTACACAAAATAATTAACAATCTAATTATCTCGGACTTTAATAATTTTTCTAAATGGGCCCCTGGTCCAGGACAAAAACGACACAAGTCATTTTTGTTGCGACGCGTAGTTTCCGCAATATCGAATTTGTGCACCTTTTATGAAACACCTTTTATATATATATGTGTGTGTGTGTGTGTGTGTGTGCGTGTGTGTGTGTGTGTGTGTGTGTGTGTGTGTGTGTGTGTGTAGTGGGGGGTGTGTGTGTGTGTGTGTGTGTGTGTGTGTGTGTGTGTGTGTGTGTGTGTGTGTGTGTGTGTGTGTGTGTGTGTGTGTGTGTGTGTGTGTGTGTGTGTGTGTGCGTGTACATGTGCGTGTGCGTGTGCGTGTGTGTTTGTGTGTGTGTTTAACAACATATGGAACACTTTCTGGAGGCGACCACCTTCATTCGAAAGAGTTCCGGTGAGTCACAATACCGAAACTACTGAAACCAAAGCGAGCACGGACAGGCGTTGTTTTTGACGTGTACGCGGAGAACGCGGCAAACACTTGACCGTCTGCTTCAGCGGCAGTTTGGGGCTGTGGCGGTTATCGGGAATCGCGCGCACAAAAATGGTTGGCGCCGACTCGTTTGAGGGTGAAGAATAGAAAAAAATAAATAATAATCTGCTGAAAACGCGGAATGGTCCCGAGCTTTAGATTGTCAGTAATGGACGTTTGAATAGATTGCTGTCGGGAGCTGTTGGGGCACCATCATGAAGTCTCCTGCAGAGGAGATGGTTGGCTTCACTACACCAAAAGTTTCTGCTGAACGGCTAAGTAGAGATGTAAAATTTGCGGATATTTTAAAAACCAAAAGAGAAACGGCGAAAAAAACATTATTTTTTTTTGGTGGAAATTCTGGAAACATTCGGAAACGTTTCTTAACAGCTATAATTCAGCTTTGATTTGAAATATATTGACAGATGTCAACAACCGCGAGATATTTCCACCAGTTTTACGGTGGACTGTTATATCATATCAACGTTTTAACGTTTACGACAACTTTTGTCAATTTAGCTGAGCTTGGACTATTCATCTGGCAACAATCGATAACACCCACGCAGCACATAGAAGAACCAAAATGAAAATAACAGATAAATTTGGCTAGATCCAGTACACTGGGATCCCCCGTTACAAAGGGGTTAGCCGCATATCCGAATCCAAATTCAAAGTCCTTCGTTCCCGCCGTTATTGCCGTTCGCTCTCTCCACGGGCAGCCGGAGGAGTCATATCACTTTAGCTTTCCCAGCCCTTTAAAGGGATGGTGAACCCAAATTTGGATTTAAAAAAAAACAAAAAAAAACGATGCAGGAGATGTATGCGGGTCGCTACAATCCCTACAACACTACTCGTAAGGCGATATCTCGAATGGACGGCCGCATTTTTAAAAAAAGAGGTTGAGATTGAACCAGGCCGACGAGGCGCGTGACGTCAAGATTTCTCGTTTCCTCCCCTTTTCGCTTCGCTGCCTCAAGGCGGCGAGGCGGAGAAGACGCGAGGCCGTTCCCTCTCCTTCTCGGAGACACATGACGTAAACATACCTGTAAAACGCGCCTCCTTTATTTGAAAAATACGGTCATCCGTTTTGGATATCAATGTATGAATGATATTTTGGTGTTTGTAGAATCCCGTTGCACGCTCTTGCCGCGTGTTTTGTGGAATCCAGATTTCGGTTCAGCATCCCTTTAAGGCCGATTCACACGACGGACTAATCCGCGGGCGGATTGATAACGTGACGACAAGTCCGCGGTTCGTCCGACTCCCAAGCGCAACCACACGAGAGAGTCAAAGGGCAGACGCCAGAGAGGACGGACCGAACCTCTTCGCCACCCCACAGTGCCGCGAAACTCCAACATCACACGTGGCACCGTTGTCCAAGAGAGAAATTGGCGTTTGCTACCGCTATAAAGAATTGTACGCCGCTGTTACGTAGATCAAGACAAAACACCGTGATAGGCTTCGCGCAAAGCGCCACTAGCTTTACTAACCGAAGGCATGACAGTGACACAGGCATGGCCCTGCTCGAGAATGTTTCGGCGTAGAAGCGACGAAGTTCTGGGCTCGCGGAGGGGCATTTCGAGATGCCTTCGCGCACTAAGCGTTCGTGCATAACGCTCAAGCAAATCACAGTCACAATAAAGGTTTTGCTCGGTGAAAGCCTGATCGGACGTGCAAGAATGGACTTGTTCCAAAACCGACGCGCCCCATCGCGGCGAAATTCCACGCAGTGCACTCTGGGAACTAGTTGGCCACTCAGTTTCGGTTTCGACTGAGCAGCTTCATCTCATGCTATCACGCCGCGACCGAACGCGCTGCTTGCGTTTTCGATTATCTGGCTTTTTATGAATGTGCCTGCACTCATTCTCGAGTGATACAAAACGAAGACCGGGGAACTTTCCTTGGTTCCCGAAACACCGGATATTGTGCGTGCGTATGCAAACGTGGTAAGACGTGGCTTAGTCACCTCACCCCTCGAGTGCATCTTTGAACTCAATGTCAGTAATCCCGTCTAGTACCAGTGAATTACAACTGAAATTTGGTCACCTTGAGACCTGCACGTATTCTGTTTGTCAAACGTACGCTTCTTGTTGCCTCATTGGGTGAAAAACAAGCCGCGTCCTCACAGGAGTATCAAAGTTGCGCCCAGCGTTGACGCATGAACTTTTAATAAAACGCAATAAATTCGAACTCACTACTGCACAAAAGTTGCTATGATGTCTTCCTCGTGTCATCACATATCTCACACACAAATTTTATGCTGATAGAAGATTAAGTTTTCGCAAACGCCGAGATCGGCTAGCTGCGACGGAGGCCCTAACAAGCGTCCCCTACACTCCTCGCTAAGCATTTTTGGACGAGCTTTTACTGACGCCCAAGATCTGTGCCTGAACGGTGAGTCTGAAATTATCTCGGCATACTCAGTCAGGAAGAAAGCAGATAAATAACAAATATTATGGTTATTAGCAACCGTCAAATGCGCTTTGAATAATTTCGTTCGTTTCGCGCACCGCATTTGGGTTCATGCCCGTCCGGCGCACTTCCGGCGAACGGTGCGACATTCTTCCCACAACTGCTCGACTTTTGCTTTCTTAAAATGGTTTGTACGTGCGAATGTGCCTATATGATTGCAGGATAACTTTATGCGCATACGCGATGTTGAATATTAGTGGAATGCAAGCAGGTGGGGACTTCAAGTGCAGTGCTGCGGGGCAGTACAGATAAGAGATGAGAAGTGTGTTAAAATGGAGCTTTTCAATGACGCCTCCGAGTTTTACCTCGCGTACTCAAGTGTATTAAGAAAACAGTAACTGCAAAAAGTTATATTTCGTCTATGGACGCAGGAAACAAACAAACTTCCTGATCAGTTCATCAACAACACTAATGTAAAGGCGCGAGCTCGATGTAGGCATACTTATTGATTGCTACAGCTTGTTGATTCATACACAAGCAAGATCCCCGAGCTTCGCAGCGTCGAGATTCCCAGCACTGGCTCGTCCACATGCCTCGAAACGCTAACAGAAGGCTCGGGTACAAAAATAAACAAGCATGTGTCAAGACAAGCTATGCGTCTAGGCTTGTGCTAAAGCTTCGATGTCTGGCCATTTAGTTTAGTTTAGAGACCACATATGACGCTCTCAGGACCAGAAAACATGAGATAACTGCCATAAGGAGTATTCACTGGGCGCCATATTTGTGGGTGATGTCTAGAGCGCATGCTCTGAAGGAGCCCACATAAATAGGCTGCTAAGACCGGCAATCTTGAGGGTGCGAAATGCTCGTTATAAAAGAACTGTGGAAGCTCGACATCAGCACGCGCTCAGCAGTCGTGCACACAGCTATGGCCCTGCTCGAGAAGGTTTCGGCGTAGAAGCGACGAAGTTCTGGGCTCGCGGAGGGGCATTTCAAAATGCCTTCGCGCACTCCGCGTTCGTGCATAATACTCAAGCACATCACAGTCACAATAAAGGTCTTGCTCGGTGAAAGCCTGATCGGACGTGCAAGAATTATCGCGGCGTGCTAGACGAGTTTTGTCGGGATCTTCTTGACACAGACCCAGTGGAGTACAGGAACCTGCGTCGCGTCAGCCGGACTACGTTTCTGCTGCTTGTTTCACTCGTGAAACCAAGAATCGCGAGACAGAATGAACCAGCGAACGCACAAAACACACGATGCGCTACTTTTGTTTTAATCGTCCGGGGAAAAAAAAGAAAGAAAACATTGTACCGTTCCCAGATTAAACGCTTTTCAAGTCAATCTCCCGCCAAAAGTGTGCGTGTGAAAAAGACCTGACTTTACCAATCCGCGCTTCCGCGGGCGAGGCGCGGATCGCAGAAATCGGTGACGTGACAGTCACTTAGTACACGGTCCGCGGACGAAAATCGCGATTCAGTCCGTAGTGTGAATCGGGTATTAGTGAAAGTCGTGAGCATCGTACTCGGGTGTGGACACTTGCCGTGGACCTTAGATCTGTCAAAACTGTGTGCTGTGTGCCGTGGAAAGGCCAGCCAGGGCAGCTCAGAGCCTTATATGTAGAGAGTTTGGCCATTCGTTGGGAAATATAGGAGACAAATGAGGAGGCGCCATTGGCCGAAAGCGGGCTGGAAGTGTTCCAGGGCGTCTTCACAAATTCGAATGAGGCCAACCAGAAGCCGGAAACAATACCCTGGCGGTGGTCGAGAGAAACAAACCTAATAAGTGCGTCGGAGTAACTCTCGGTGACTGAAAATATGGTGCACGTGATGTTTCAATCACGGTCATTCAAAATCATGATGGAAGAGTGCGACTAGCGGAACGATCGACATAATCCGTACGCGAAGCGCCGAGGGCCGGGAATCTGCCGTCCGGGCGGTCACAGACTGTCCGAGCAAAACAAAGTTCAGCGGCGCATTCGTTCTTACACCTTTCTGGATGATCTCATGGTCGAACCATCACGTGAACCCTATTTTGAACCATAAAGGCCGGTTCTCACATGCAGCGAAGCGCTGATGTAGCGCTTCTCACGTGCCGTCAGCTACCTATTGTCTGCCATGAGAAACAATTTGGACGGTGCGATACAAAGCTGGTGAATGCTTCCGTCAGCACGCGCTTAGCGCGAGGTCAGCGCTATGCTTGTAGCGCTCCGCTGCATGTGTGAACAGGCCTTTAAGGGTTACTACACTTCACTCTTACGCGCTTGTTAAAACCATTTACCAACATATATCTTTGGTTAAAACAGTTTCTCGCTACCACCGCTAGGGGATTCTTTTAGGCTTTTGGTTGGCCAAGAGAGCACGCCAAGCCCACTTTCTGCGTCTGGTGCACGCCCTGGCTCTGCCCGCGCCTCCCATTGTCCAAACTCTGTATACACGGCTCTGGGGCGGCTATATCGCGCTAGCTTCCCCAGCGCCGTTTCCGAAATCTCGCGCGCATCGTTCTGGGGTATGGACTTTCGCTTTGGATCCGTCAAAACCGTGCGCTGTGCGTCATGGTGAGGCCGCGCTCCAACGTTTGGGGGAACTCTGACGTGCGAAACAGTGGTAAGGGGCCAGCAGTGTGGAGATTTTGCTGTGCCAAGTACGAATTTCCCAACGCAACCCGCTTGCGGCAGCGCATCGCAAGGTGTCCGAAGTGCCCCGGACATCAGGTCTGCAGCATCGGACGACCCGACAATATCAGAGTCTGAGGCATGTCGGTCCACGAGTGCATCTGTGGAAGTTGTACGATCAGAGCGTGCACCTGTGGAATATTAAAGCCCAAGCTCTCAAAACGAGGCCGACATGTATGTCAGGCAGCGAACTTCTGTGGAAACGTTCGTTTGCGGAATGACGCAAGAGTGTCAAAGCAAGCTTGATGAGGCGCTGGCTCGAGCGATATATACCAGTGGAACGCCTTTATCAGTTACGGAAAACAGATACTAGCGAGAAGCGCTCAAGCTCCTGAGGCACTCAGTCGTGCCGCCTTCCTGGCATTCTTTAGGCGGACGACACTTGGAGGCCGGGTATGCCCGAGTGATGACCCAGGTGGAAAAGAAAGTCAACACCGCTCTTTGCGTGACTGTACTCACCGACAGGTGGACCAATGTACGGGGCGAGAGCATGTTGAACTTTGCGGTAGCTACAACAAAGCCTATTTTTTACGGCGCCGTGGAGACGGATGATCACACGCACACAGGAGACTACATCGCAGGAGAGATTTATACCCTTGTTACACGGGCACACTTAACTGCAGTTACGCTAAGCCACAGTTAGCGCACAATACTTGCCGACAACATTCTGCGGCTATGCAGTCAAAGCTATGGGCGAACGTGCGCTTGAGCATCTTGAGCATCTATCGAAGCTGTGCACGCGCGCTCTTCACTTGTCATGGAATAGCTGTCCGAGAGTATAGTGCGGTATCTGTGGTGCCGCGCAACAGCAGTTAAGCTGAGTTAACCGAGGTTAAGTGTGCCCGTGTAACAGGGGCATTAGACGGTTGTGGAGAATATTGTAACCGACAATGTTTTCACTCTTGTTACCGACAATGAAAGCAACATAAAGGCCGCGTAGACCACCGTCAGTGTGCCCTATCCTTGCATCACTACTCTTGGATGCTGTGCTTATGGACTAAACTCGTTGCTGTCGAACATGCTCAAACTGGTGACATTGCAAGAAGTTTGCAAGAGGTCCAAGGCAAGTATGTCAGAACTTCTCAAGTGGTTGCGGCTCACATTGCTAAGAGGCAAGAAGTGTGCTATGCTGGAAACCAGACCACAGTAAAACTACCAGCTGAAACTCGCTAGGCGGGGATTTTGATGTCACTGGAAGTCCCACTGGAGAACAGAGAAGCTTTACAGAAAACTCTGATCTCTGTGGAGCTTCAAGTGAGCAGAGAAATAAGAAAAACGATATTTGATGAAAACTACTTTTGGCGAGATGTGCAAAGCACCTTCCACGTGTTGCAGCCAGTTTCCCGTGCTATTTCCGAGGCTGAGGCAGGCACTACTGTTCTCTCAGACGTCCATGAGATCCTGTTCAAAGTAACGAGACAAGTCAAAGAAGCCCTTCCAAACTCTGTCTTGACAACGGGCGAAAAGGACAGAGTAGCAGAAATTCTGCGTGAGCGACGCAACTTTTTTGCCGTCCAGCACATGCAGAGGAACATTTGCTCGACCCGAAGTTCAGAGAGCGGTGCTTAAGTGAAGAAGAGGTATGCCACGCAATGAACTACATCACAGCGACGGAGAGAGGATGTGACTCGATGTGGGAAAAGTGTCGTAAAATCTCGCCGAACACCGGGTCCTGTCAGGTACTTGGTGGAGGAAGGCATTGGAGGATTCGGCGAAGCATATTCCGCCGTCCACATGGTGGCATGGGCTGTGTGCCTCTGAACCCTTGGCATCAATTGCTTGTCGCCTCCTTCAAGTTCCACCCTCCTCCACTGCGTGCGAACAAATTTGGTCGAAGTTCAGCGATATCCACACCAAAAGTAGGAACCGCCTCAAAGGACACAGAGTGCAGATGTTGGTGTTTTTTCGCTCCAATCTTGAGCTCTGGAGCCCTGATCTGAAATGTGACGACGGAGATGACTCAAGCATGGAGTCAGAGTAGCCCTAACTAACCCACTGCTTTGGAACATCTGTCTTAGTTTAGAGAAGATATCTAGTCAGTGCGTGCATATTTACGTCGTCCAATGTTGGTTTTAAGTTTGGTCCTATACTATACTGTTTAATACAGAACTAGTTGACACCTTAGAAGAGAAAAGGATCATGACAAAATACATCAATGTTGTTAAACTTCACTGCCTGTTGAATATGATTATTTAACGTGCAGTAAAACATGGCAGAACCTTCATGATAGTATATACAGCAATTCTTTTCTTCAATGGTTGACATGCAACTATATTTCGTCAATCTGCTGATATGTTACTGAAAGCTATGTTCATGCTGGTGCGGAAGTTGAGACTCGGCTGCGTGTTAAGTCTCATATATTTATTTATTGACCGAGAAACACGCCATAGATGACTTAAAGCACGGCTTCATCACATGCGTACGCATAACACCAACAACCTTGGGACGGCGCTGTAACTTCTCCTCCGTATAAAGCGTTCACCAAAGTCTTAAATATTTATAGCCATACTGAACAGTAAGTAACGGTCATTCGGAATGGTCGCTGCAGTTTCTAGACAATGCAAACGGTGCAACGTCGGGGCGAGGCGGCAGACAACCCGAGGTGCTTGTGTTTCCTCACTTGCCCCGTCATCGCGCGGTTTTGTTTTCTTAGGGGCTGAAAGATTTATTATTTTTAGTGAAGCATATTTACGTTTCCGCCTGCTCTGCTCACAAAAGTCAATTCAGAGGTGCATGATGACTATTTTACCCTTCGATGTGGTCAGTGATATCAATTTTAACGTTCGTTGCAGAAATGTGCCTAATAGGTTTGTTAATACTTGAGAAACTTGGGTTTCGGTTTTTTAGAGCGCAGCTCTTAGGCGCCCATTTCCGGCTTGAGCGGCGTCGGCGTCGGCGTAACCGCAAGGTCACGTCACCCCCACAAGGTCACGTGACCCCCAAAGTCACGTGACCCCCCGGCCACGTGACCTCCCCGCGAGGTCACGTGACCCCAGGTCACGTGACCCCCTGGTCTCGTGACCCCACGAGGTCACATGACCCTCCAGCCACGTGACCTCCCCCGAGGTCACGCGATCCCGAGGTCACATGACCCCCAGATCACGTGGCCCGCCAGGTCACGTGACCAGGGGCAGGTCACGTGGCCTCCAGTTCAAGTGTTCCCCCAGGTCACGTGACCCCCCAGGCCACCTGACCGCCCCCCCCCCCCCCCGCGCCTTCCCCCCCTCCTTAAGAGCTGCGCTCTAATTCGGCGTTACAGGGAGTTGTAAACAGCTTTCATTTTTTTATTTCCGAATACGATGGCGGAGAACAAAAACTTTTTTTAAAACATTTTTTGAGCCCTCGAATCACTACGCCTAAATGGTTCCATCACACGAACACATACTATTTGCCGTCTCCCTTCCCCTTGCCACTTCTCATTGGTGACGGGCATTGCTGGTTCGACAGAAATGACCTCGAGCCATTTTTCCCTTCGCTTTGACATTTCGATTTTCATCAGAGAGTATTAGTATAACATTACCGCAGGGTACCACGGGCACGGTGACGCTCTTCGCGCGCGCTGAAGAGCATACTGTGAAGTCGCAGCGCAAGCTCCCGGTAGCGACAGCCTGCGGTAATGCTATGCTAACACTCTCTATCGTTAGGGAGAAGGCAGTGGCCGAGTGTGTTAAAAGTTACAGCGCACTTCTGCTTAGAGCATGTGGAGCGAAAGCTCGCGGTGCAGAATCCAGGGTTCAAATCAAATCAAATATGTTTATGTTTTCATCCGGCAATGCTGCCCATGGGAAGCTTGACGAGTTCCCAGTCCCCGTTTCAGCATCAACTAAAATCACCAATAGAAAAAACTTAACTCGACAATATTGATTTAAACGTAGTACAGTAGCAGGAATATTTTCTTTAAAAAAATATGTTTCCGTAATTTAGAATATTGCGCAAAATTAACTGTATTTACAAGTGTACAGAGCAAAATTAAAAAAAAAGAGTTCGCTCCTCTTTTCTATAGGAACTTTATTTACCATTTCGATACATAAATAGACGAAACAAGGGAAAAAAGCTGTAACAACAACTTGACGGAGTCTGTTGCTCCCTTCTAGTGGCATATACAGAAGTCAAAACAACGCATCAGCGAAAAACACTGAGAAAACCGACATAACAAAGTAAAATACAAAAATCAAACAGGTCTCATTAATCGATTCATTCGTTTTCGCCCCACATTAGTTCAGTTCGTATTTCCTGAATTGTGATAGAAATAATATCAATTTTTTTTTAGGGTGTTCCATATAGTAGGAAGTGTGTATTTGAGTGATTGCATTGAATAATTGTTGCGACACAGTGGCACAGTCCAATGTTCCGCAGACCAAGCTGGGTAGGAAGTGGCATGTTCTTTTAGCTCCGCAAGGTTTACTAAGCTATCCTCATTTTTTTTCCTAACTTGAAACTGATTGCGGGTCTATACTTGTTCACGTTCTAAACAGGAAGTATACTATTTTTTTATGAACACACCCTGGGTACTAGAGTCGCAAGAAACATTCTCAATGAGATGCAGAGATTTTTTTTCTGCAATAGGAGTATTTTTTGGAGACTTGGGCGGGTGGTTGTGCCCCATACTAGATAACAATAATTGAGGTGAGAACGAAATGAAGTTTGGCGTAAAAGGAGCTTAACATTTCTCGGTAGAATAAAACGATTACGAGAGACTAGTCCAATGGCCTTTGACAGTCTAGTGCGAAAATCATTTATATGACTTTCCCAGGATAAGAACTGATTGAAAATTACGCCTCAACTCTTAGAATTATCTACAATATCTATATCCTTTTCATTTAAGACAGGGGTCTTAGTTGTAGAAACGTTTTTGTTTTTAGGCCGAAAGACAATTGACCTTTTAGTTAAAATTCTGCCAGATTTATAGCTGGCCTTTAGAGAACATGTTATGTGTCCTGATTACGCGGGAACGACAAAAAAAAGTTTGGACTTGGTGTGCGAAATGTGCGCCGCATAAATAGACACTCAGCAACGATGCTTCCAGAATGGCCGCTGATGTGGTGCCAATACAAGCCAGTACAGGGTGCATTGTAAATGGGCTTAAATATATATTTAGTTTGCGAATGTTGTCCTCAAGACTAGTTGGCGATCATTTAGATGTGAGGAGTAAAACAGTGAATTATAAGGAACCAGCTTAAGACCGTTTTCAAACGTGCGCGGCACGTACAGGGTGTTCTCGAGCGCTCTTTGGGCGTAAGAAGATTCCTGTAAATAAACCAATGAACGAAGTGCATTGAAACCTTTCACAAAGGTGTCTTTACGTGGTGCATTTATCATACTCAAATTTTATTAGTTTAGGTTTCAGGGAAAAGAAACATTATAGCCTAATAAAACCTGCTTCTTTTTCCTATGTTCAGGGAGGATAGTGGTTGGCAAAAAGCTCCTGGTTGACGCTGCGACTCACATATGGCACAACATAAAGCAAAAACGTGAACGCTTTTTTAAAATGAATGTGAGAAAGCAGATCCAGCAGATGCGAGCGTGTGTAGGATCATCAGGAAGTAGAAGTGTCAACCAGAAGGTGTTTGCCGTTTATATAGTGGCTGTTGCGCCATTTATTCGAGTGTGAAATTTTTTGGCGCGAACTCTACCTCGTGAAAGGGTCTATTCTCGTGCAAAGAAGGAATTTAATTCGATTGTCTATGCCAGTAATTCTAACTTTTTTTTACTAGGTCGTTTAGATGGTTAGGTTAAGTAAAAACTACCGCCACCTTCCGCAAAATGTGCGGAGTCTGCTCCCCTAGAAACAAGACAGGGTGAAACGGGATGTTGTATTTGAAAAACTCAGGGAAAAAGGTCTTGTATTGTTGTAGAAGGCCACGGCAAAGAAAGAGAACATGTAAAACAGATAAAGTTTCTCCACCGTGCTGCATAATGGCTGTTCCTCACCTATAAGCAGGTATTGATGCGTAAAGAACGAGTGGCCAATTCTCGAGCGGCACAGGAGGACTTCATGGAGACGATTTTTATTATACGAGGTTTTCCATGTACCGAGTTCTGGTTTGATGGCATGAAGCTTATTATGATCGGCTAACTTCCATTCAGATTGCCATAGCTGCGAGAGTGAAAATTTTACGGACGTTTTAAGGTCTTGGTAAGGTACGCGGACATTCGATGGTAAAAGGTTCTGTGAAGAGGCGGCTAGTCTATCTGCAGCCTGATTGCCTGCAATACCCACATGGCTCGGGATCCAGCAAAGCTTAATTGTCCCTCCCACCAGCGAGTCCCTGTTGAGCTCTGGCCCCCGTACGAGTGAGTCAACTTATTTGTAGTTGGTGTAAAAGAACATACTGCACTAAGCAACACTTTGAGAGTCTAAAATATAATGGCCTTCATCACTTTGCTCCTGATTATCTAGTCAAGTGCTGCCGGAACACCATATAGTTCGGCAGTAAAAATGCTGGCAACATTGTGAAGCCGATGTAACATGTGTAAACAAATTTGATAAACAGCGGAGCCGACATACATTGAGGACTTGGCACCGTCAGTGTAAAACTGGCAGTAATGTCTGTATTTTTCTTGCAGAGCTAAAACTTCCTGTTGCAAAATGAGTGGAGATACGTTATGTTTATTAAATTGTGTAAAATACCAATCACAAGCTATTGGTTTGATATCCCATGGAGCAGTATGACATGCACTTTCTAAGAAATGAACACCCTCACGTGGCAGGTTAAGGGAGACACGAAGGCACTCAAAACGGAGGCTCAAGGGTCGAACAACAGTTGGTTTGTGCTCAAAAGTATGATAAAACTTTGACTCTCGAATACTACTGTGGGCTGGATGGCTGGGTTCCGATAACACCTTGTAAGCATAAACCAGACTTAGATACTGCCGCCTTTTTTCCAGGGACATTTCATTGGAGTCAGCATACAGGCTTAAAACAGGAGATGTTCTAAAAGCACCGGTTGCAAGACGCAACCCAAGGTGATGCACAGGGTCAAGCATTTTTAAGGTAGATGGCCGGGCAGATGCATACACGATGGCACCATAATCAAGGCGCGATCGCACAAGAGAAGAGTACAAACGAAGTAGACACCTCCTATCAGAACCCCAAGACTTGTGTGAAAGAACTTTCAAGATGTTTATCGCCTGTAGACATTTTTGCTTCAGCCACTTGAGGTGACATACAAAGTTAAGCTTGCGGTCAAAAATCACTCCCAGGAACTTATGCTCTGTTCTAACTGCAATGTTATTTCTATTTAAAGTAAGAATTGGATCTAACCAAAGCCCACGCCGCAAAGAAAAGGGCACACAGACTGTTTTCTCTGGAGAAACATAAACCATTTTCATTTGCCCATTTAGTCATTTTATTTATGGTTAGCTGCAGCTGTCTTTCACAGCTAGACATATTACACGATGCTACAGAAATTTGAATATCATCTACATAAAGGGAGTACGATACGGAAGAAGGTATATGACCTGACAGAGAGAATTGATTTTTACGGCGAAGAGAGTGACACTCAGGACTCCGCCCTGAGGAACACCATTCTTCTGAACAAACAAGTCGGAAAGTGTTGTCCCTAGCCGTACACGAAAAGAGCGATCATATAAGAAGTTTTTAATACAGTGAAGCAATCTGCCACGCACTCCATACATAAAAAAGGTCACGCAGGATGCCATGTCGCCAAGTCGTATAGTAAGCCTTCTCCAAGTAGAAAAATACCGATACGCAATGTTGTCTGTTCACAAATGCCTCCCGGATCACAGTTTCCAGCCGAACTAAGTGATCGGTCGTGGAGCGTCCAGGTCGACAGCCGCACTGATTTACATCCAAAATATTATTTTGTTCAAGAAAGTAAACAAGCCGCTTGTTAATTAGCCTTTCATACGTTTTTCCCAGGCAACTAGACAATGCGACTGGCCTGTAACTTGACGGGAGGGAAGGGTCTTTTCCAGGCTTCAGCAGCGGAATCACTTCTGCCTGTTTCCATTCGGTAGGGAAGTATGAATCTTTCCACAGGCCATTAAAATATATGAGAAGAGCTGAAAGTGATTCCTTTGATAAACGTCGAATCATCTCGTAATGTATACGATCAGGACCTGGGGAAGAGTGTTTCCGAATATTCAAAGCCATTTGGAGCTCCACCATTGTGAACGGTTGATTGTAGGGTGCAGAGGCTCCTCCTGCCAAACTGATTCTCGCTCTGTCTACATCAGACTTAAACTTCAAAAACGCCGAAGAGTAGTGCGAGGAGTTTGAAACGGCTGCAAAATGTGCACCTAACTGATTGGCCTGGTCGTGCAATGAGGATGCAGATGGAAAGAGAGGAACTGTGAAACAGCGGTATCTGCCTTCGACCTTGTGAAGTCGGTCCCACACTTCCTTTGCTGGGACATAGCTACTAATAGAAGACAAATATCCCTTCCAAGACTTCCGCTTGGCCTGTTTTCTTGTCCAACGAGCTTGAGCCCTATTTCGCTGAAACTCTATTAAGTTCACAAATGCCGGATATCTGCGAAATATGCCCCAAGCCTTATCCTGTTTCCTCTTGGTGGTGGAACAATCGTCATTCCACCATGGCTTACATTTTCTGGCTATTTTACAGGAAGTCAGAGGGATTGAACGAAAAGCGGCATTAATTATCTGTTCTGTAATGTTTGTCGTGGCTACATCATGTGTTAAGGACTGGAACATGTGAGGTTTAGGACCGAGTTTAGGCTAAAAAGACTCCAATCTGCTTTTTCCAGTTTCCAACGAGGGGTACGTTTCATAAGGCTTGGTAGAGAAACCAAACTCTCCAGGACGACTGGAAAGTGGTCACTTCCGAAGGGAGTATTTAAAACTTTCCACGTAAATAAAGAAAACAATGAGGGGGATGAGAAAGAAAGATCAATAGATGTAAATGAATTGTGAGCTGCACTAAAAAAGGTTGGCTCTCTCTTATTCATAAGGCACAGCCCAGATGTTAATAAAAACCGCTCAAAAAAACCACCACGTGAGTCTTGACGGGCACTACCCCACAAGGGGTGGTGAGCGTTAAAATCTCCTAAAAGTAAAAAAGGATGAGGAAGCTGTGCGATAAGTCTTTGGAGATCATGAAGACTGCAGCGGAATGTTTGGTGGAATATAAATAGACACAACAGTGATAAGGCGGTCCAAAAGAAGGCGCACAGCCACAGCCTCAAGAGGCGTAGTGAGAGGAACCTGAGAGCAGGCTACCCCATTTTGGACAACCACCACCACTCCACCAGATGAATTAGATGCGGGGCGATCTTTTCTAAAAACTTGATGGCGACGCAACACTGACTTATGATGATCGCTAAGATGAGTCTCTTGTAAGGAGAGAGCAATAGGATGTAGCTCATCCATAAAACAATTAACATCGTCAATATTGCGTAAAAGACCGCGGCAGTTCCACTGCATAAAGTGAAAGTTGGTCATTCCTCTAAAAAGAAGTTAAAAAGTTGCTAAACTAAAGAGTAAAACTAGGTAAGAATATGTAAAAAGTTGTAAATCTGCCGCATATGGCTACAAAAAATCAACGTCACTTTGGAGGGATTGCAGGTTTCTTGTTTTTGTGCTTATTTTTAGTAGTCTGCCACTCCATGTCGTCTTGCTCAGACGCATGAGTGGAGACTTCTGTACCCTCATCCATGGCCTCTGCTTCCTGAGGCAAGGCCTTAGCTGCAAGTTTGGGTAGGCACGGAGAATGGGGCGCCATGCCCCGTCCACGACCAGCCCCAGCCAGAGGGGCGGAGGAGGTGCTGGGCGGGGCGTCGCCCGAGTTCACCCGTTCCTGCCCCCTAGGCGCTGCAGGAGCGGCACGAGAGCCATGCCGCTCCTTCGATGATGTTCTTTCCAGGGAGTGTGGGCGAGAGTGTCCACCCTTCTCCCTGGAAGGAGATTGCGGAGGAGGGACGGTTGCGGCAGCCACCGGCCCATCCTGGGTTTGGGAAACAGCCTGAGAGGACACAGGCTGTTGCCCAGTTGGAGCGCGAGGGTTCGCACTCTGTTTTTCTGGTAGCACTCGTGGATACTGCAAGCGTTTAAACAGTGTGCACCGTCTCGCCTACATCCGCGGTGACGTGCTCGACCTGTTGAAACTTATTGCTTCCGTCATTTTGGACTACGCAAGGCAGTTATCTCGCTGCTCTGGTTTCGGTTATAAAAGCAAGCAAACCGCTCGTAGTTCCCGCCCTCAGTACACGTTGGACATCTTCCACACTTTAACACCGGATAACTGGATGAACGAGGATTTACATTTACTTCAGAGGTCACTCTGAAACGTAGACCGCCCAGCCGAGATTGCATGCCCCGGAAGCTGAATCTTCAGCTGGGGCGTAGGGGACTGCCGTGGCTTCCCATAGTCCAGAAAGGACGTTTGGGTCGCCACTGCTACCATCAGTGGTGCAGGTCCCCGCTGAACCACCTGCGAATAGCTGCCCTTGCGCAAGAATGCGAAACGACGGCGTGCCTCTGGGTAGGAAAGAGTTTCTTTGACTTTAAGAGTAAGTAGTTTCTTTTCTTCCTTCCACGTTCTGCAGGATCGAGAGTATGCAGGGTGGGGATCGCCGCAGTTTGTACAGTGTGGGTCATTGGTGCAGGATCTGTGGGGTGGTCATATTTGGCACATTTTGCGCACGTGGCCTTTCCACGGCAATGCTGAGAACCATGGCCGAACCTCTGGCATTTAAAGCACCTTCGAGGATTAGGCACATAGGGTCTAACTCTGCAGTGGAGATAGCCAGCCCTAACAGCCCCAGGAAGTGTGGTAGATTCGAAGGTTAAAACTATATGTTTGGTTTTCCGCTCTTGACCATCCCGACGCAGGGAGATGCGTCTCACAGCTACTACCCCTTGGTCAGAGAGCCCTTCAAGTATTTCAGTGTGAGAAGCCTCAATCAGGTCATCTTCGGAGATAACGCCCTGAATAGTATTAAGTGTACGATGGGGTGAAACGGTCACTTTGTTATCAGACACAGAGTTCAAAGCAAGAAGTGCAGTACTCTGCTGTCTGGATTGGATTTCCACGAGTAGGTCGCCTGAGGGCATCTTTTTAGCTTTGAAATTCTTTCCAACCGCACTTTCGAGCACTTTCGCAACAAGAAAGGGGGACATTTTGGAAAGTGGTGTATCATCTTCTGAGTGAATAACCAAAAATTTGGGAAATGTAGGAGTAGATGAGGTCGTGTCTTCTATAGGGACTTCGGTGCGGACCCTTTTCAGGGCCCGATCAGAGGGTGGTTTAGCTCTAGAACCCATAAAGATGGGAGAAAGATTCAGTGCCCGGGCGCACCGCCCACCACGGAGCCCAAAAAGGGGGTAGGTAATGTGCCACAGCAAGATGGGCTTGGCTGACACAATTACTCTACCAGTGCTGCCCGGGCACTATACCCTAGAGTGGTTGCAGGGACAGGACCTGTTTCCACTCAAGGTTGGTGGGAGGAAAAGTGAAAGAAGGAAGAATAGGGGAGAAGAGGCGACTGACTGAATCATCCTGGTCGGGCCAAGCCAGGACACCCGTCTACGAGAAGCAGGGGCCGAAGCGGTGTATTGCCTCACCCGGGGGGCCCCGAAGGGTCCAAACACACCCCGGGCTCAGCTCAACCACACGGGTTAAGCCACGCACAGCCAGGCGTGGGTGGGTAAACCCACATAGCTCGGGGTTCGCGGTGGTGCCACTCACCAAGCACCTACCAAGGCAGGTGCCACCTGCGAGCGGGTATGGTGGCCCACGTGGCTGGGGTCCGTGGTGGCGCTACTCACCAAGCACCTAACACCTAAGGTGTAGGCGCCCCCTGCGGGGCACAAATTGCCATAAATTTGCACGTTGAGTAACGGATAATTCGTTCACAAATCATGCGAGGTTGTAAAAAACGTGTTTTGGTTCGGTCATACACGGATAACCGTGTAGCCGACCTCGAAAACACGCATCACCATCGGCGACGACCGCAGCATTGCCGGCTATCGAAGCACCGGAATGCTTGGGGACACACTTATGCGCGTGTCCCACTAGAGCGACATACAGAAACAAAAGACAACGACAAGCCTCAAACCAGAGTCTTTCGCGATTCGAGAGGCTTTGTAGAAAAAATTGAGGCTATGCTCAAACACGAGCATCATGCACGCGAGGGTATTTTTGGCAGGCTTGCAATCGCTCGTGCTTACTTCACGAGCACCGAACGACTAAACGCCTGCCAAAGGTACCATTGCGAGCATGCTGCATGGGTTTGAGGCTTGACGCTGTCTTTTGTCTCTGTCTGTCGCTCTAGTGGGACACGGGCATTAGAAAGGACCGTCGAGACAAATGCCGCGGAAAGAAACATGTCTCGGAGACAGATATGCACCAAAAGCAATTGCGCCATGTCGAAGGACGTTGGCGAAACCCGCGCTTACCGTGCTCGCTGCCATTTTCTGGTCGATGGTAATGCGGCTTCCCTCATGTCGCCCATGTTTGTATTTCGTTTAAGGGTCTTGATAATAGTTTCTTACACACCACAAATAAAGGTAAGGGTCTAATTATTCGTTTTAAACAGTTAACATGGATATAAAAAGCGTGTCCTTGATCTGAACAAGTGACATCGCAGTTGGTTTCGTTTTGGCTTCAACCTTCAACCGCAAGCGATCTGGCCACGGCGCAAGCGCAACGCCAATGTACGCTGGAAGCTAGAGCCGGTTTGCTTTCGTTGTTTTTGTATGACTGGAGCTATTGTTTTGGTTTGACGGGACGCGAGAAGCTTCGCAGTTTGCGAGCACATAGCGAAGACGTGACCGGAGAAGTGCCCCTGTGATGTTCCCGCAAGACGGAAAGTATCATTAGTAATCGTCGTGTGTGCTTTGAAAGCGAAGGGAATCACAGGGTCCACGAGTGCGCAACCACAAGCCAAGGTTCACGACAGCGCTGCGTTGACTTCGGCGATCTCATTCTGTTTGGGGGAACACGGCGATGCGAGAAAGAAGCGAAGCGTTCGTGGTGGAGTCCATATCACATGAGCGAATGACGTTTTAGCGAACATCGATATTTGAGCGAATCGACATTTTAGCGAATAACGGGGGCGCGCGTTAACCCATCCGCCGCGCTGCGCATACGCCGCTTCGCGGCGACAGTCTGCGGCGGCTCATTACAAAATCGTGAACCCATTTGGCCCACCCGAAAACGCCGCTTCGCGGCGTCCGACTATTCGCTAAAGTGTCATTCGGTGAAACGTGGGCGTGCGCTAAAACGTCATTCGATCAAGTGAGTGCCTCCCGGACTGCATTTGCACAGCGACGTGTTTGCACAGCGACGCACACCGCTCGAGTAAATGATTCGGTCCTGCAAACGACCGGTTACACAGAATTTCAGGGAAACTTAAGTCACCACCGATATTTTACTGTAAATCTCGTGTGACTCGTGTGAGTTTGTTGTGCTCATCATGCGGTGTGAATAAATTAGGGCAAGATTTCCTACCTGCCCACAGATGCATGAACTGAGACCATGTTTTACGTAGTTAACATTTTGCTTTTTCTTTACTTTGGGAAGAGGCGTTGGTGCATTTATTATGGTACAATCTTTGAGAGTTGAGAAATTGGGAGAGCGAGCAAGCTTTCCCGACTTTGTCTCTTTTCTCTCTGACACTGCCCCTAGTTTCAAGTTGCAGTTTCAGTAGACATACCTACTAGCAGGTACAAACTGCTCTAAAGCAGGTGAAAGACTGGGAAGTCAGGACGGTGCGGACTGCGTGTTTTGCGCTTTTCGCAATTGACTGGGTAAATGCTTTTGCGAGGTATGCGGAATATGCAAACGATTTTGTTATGCCTGTCGTTTGCGTCTCCAGCAAAACGAATAAGATGATCTACAAAGGCGCAATCACAAGCCAAGATTTACGGTAACAGTGCGTCGCTTCGGTGGTCCGTGTAGTTGTATTATACCCTGCTCTCTGCAACACCGTGTCATGACGAAGAGCTGGAACGGTCACGGTTTGTGCTGGGCTACAGGTAGACAGAAACCCGCATCGCCCGCATCGGCACCGAGTGCACTTGGGCTGTTGATGGTCAAGCCTTTCATCCGCGGCTTGTCGCCAGCTGATCCTGCTGCTCGACGGTGAGGAAGCGGCGAGAGTGACCTCTGAAGTAAATGTAAATCCTCGTTCATCCAGTTATCCGGTGTTTAAGTGTGGAAGATGTCCAACGTGTACTGAGGGCGGGAACTACGAGCGGTTTGCCTTGCTTTTATAACCGAAACCAGAGCATCGAGATAACTGCCTTGCGTAGTCCAAAATGACGGAAGCAATAAGTTTCAACAGGTCGAGTACGCCACCGGGGATGTAGGCGAGTCGGTGCACACTGTTTAAACGCTTGCAGTATCCACGAGTGCTACCAGAAAAACGACGTCAACAGAGAAGGAGCTCGCGATTCAGCATAATGCAGTGCCACGAGCCCATGAATTTTCAATGCTTGGGGTAATGGCGGTATAAAAAAAATATATATTTAAAAAAAAGGCATCAGCGCCACATTAGTGATCACGAATAACACCGGTCACAAACTCCCAAGCCCCACCGCTCCACTCGACACCGACACGACATACGACAACAAACTGCATCAAAACGCCCCAAAAGTGAACGCGTCTGCTCCCGTACGCGTACTACAACTAGCGGACGTGAAGTGTTGGGCGGATGTCCTTCACAAGAATATATAAATGAATGCTTTGCGCAGGGATAATTTCCATTGATTATTGAATACATAACGATAAAATCCTAATAATTTATTTTTCTATCCGATTCAAGCTAGTCGGACTGCTCATAACACTGGTCGACCATGAAAATAACAAAAATTGTAACTTTTTCATGGCCGGTTTAACATTTATTGTTAATACATCGTTGTTTTTCGCAACGGACTAACTTTACAGATTTTGCCTCCATACTTTTTAAATGCAAGCAGTTCTTACATACGGCTGTCCATTGTGCCGTGTTTTGTGTCTTCTTCTATATATCTGTAACGGTCAACGACCAAAGAGCTCACCCGCACATGTCAAGCTTATATACGAGGCGGGGAGAATAGGATGTTAGTAGGAAGTGTCGGGCGCAGTGTCGTTGTCGTGTTTGTGTATGTGTCGGTGCTGTGTCCTACGTAGTACTCGTGTTGTCTGTGTGTATGTAGGGTCGCTGTTACTCGTGATGGTTATCAGCGTATCAACAGACTCCTGATAGTTTTTTTCACTTGCTGCTAGAAATCTCACTAGGTGGCGCAAGTTACCGCCCTACTTCAAATAGTTTGCTCGAGTTATTTATCCATGTAAGTTCGGTGTTCGCTTTTCTGTCTAGCGGTTCCGTCGTAGCTGCCGACGCCACCGACCGCCGACGACGCACGTACGTACCTTTGCACATAGCTACGTCCGCCGCTTGGAGACTGTTTGCTGTGTATGAAATACATCGAACGACAACAAACGCGTCCTGTGTGCTTTCAATTCGGCTGAAAGGCGTGCGGCTCGCTGGGCTCGTCTCTCGCCTCTTCTCGGCTGCTGACCACCATGTTTCATAAGGAACACACTGAACCGTGTTTCTCGGAAGGCAGACACGGTGTAGCGTGTTAAGTTTACACGGTGCCTCGTGTGTAGGCGAATGACACACATGGCTGCGTGTAAAACGAACACGTTTCGACGTGTCCGCTATGGGACAACGGTTTACACGTCTGGGCGTGTTATTTTTGCTAACAGTGTAGCTGTTGCGCCGTTTATTCGAGTGTGCCAGTTTTGGGGCGCGAACTCTACGGCGTGAAAGGGTCTACTCTCGTGCAAAGAAGGAATTTAATTCCATAAGCTATGCCAGTAATTCTAACTTTTTTTTTAGTAGGTCGTTTAGATGGTTATTGCACATGCTGCGGAAAACATTATACCGAGACTCTTGGAATGCTGAACGTCTGCTATAGGAGGTATTCACTGGACGCCATATTTGAGGTCACTGTTTAGAGCGCATGCCCAGAACGAGCTCCCATTAATAGCCTGCTAAGACCGGCAACCTTGATGGTGCTAAATGCACGCTGCAAAAGGACTGCGGAAGCTCGGCGTCAGCACGCGCTCAGCAGCCGCGCACACAGATATGGCCACCAGTGAATACTCCCTATAGGCAATGAATTTAAGACGACATCCTGTTCTGTAGAAACGGGCTTGTTGTGGCCGGGCCCTAATTATAACTTATTTTGTTTTTCTTTCATTTATGCGCATAGAGTTGGATATTGGCCAGGTCTTTAATGTTTTTGGCGTATCGCTATAAGTTCAGCAAATAATAAATAAAAGTACTAGTAATATCTCTTCTTGTTTCAAACTGGAAAAGCATCGTATCTGGTTCCCGTTGTGTTTGATTACTGCGTCTTGCACTTTGAAGACCCCGGGCTAGTAGTCGTACTGCACTGGCTAAAATTCTCATCTACGGCGTCTCCAGACTTTGGCATATAAAGATCAAGTTGTCTGAACATCTAAACTCTCCTATGCTTTTTGTGATGTTTTTCACTCTTAGGTACAGCGCCAGCCTAAAGCTGCGGTCACACTGCCCATATATCATAGAAAAGACAGTGCACAGATACTGTCTGAGGCATTTCTTGCATGACGGTCGCAGTGGTCACACCAAAAGTGTTTGCAGACATGTTCGCAGCACACACGTGTATGAATGCTTCTAAAAAGCTTGAGTCTTGTCCGCAGATCACTCTGTGATCGTGCGTGCAGCGAACGCCGTGCCTCTTGTATGATGAATGAGGCAGCATGACTGTGGCATTAATGGTTAGGCCAAGTCCATCCTATATCACCCTTTTTATAACGTCGCCTCTCTCTGTCTCTCTTCCATTGTTAAAGAGAGCTCCCCGTCTCCGACGCAGCGCACTGTACCAGCAGCAACAAATATACATCGTCAGCTGCGAACAAGAAATTCACTTTCGTCTCCTTTTACGAGACGGTCTTTAAGCGCTAGAAACCTGTTAGCAGACAAATTCGATTTGTGCGCACGTGAAACCACAAGCAGGAAAACACGAAAATGAAAAGAAAATCACAAGGGCGTGTGGAAATAACGTCTCGGTGGCCCCTTCCGAGTAAGGACCTTACAGCCATCAGGGAGTGAAGGTGTTAACTCCGTGGTGGCGCCTGTTTGGACGCAACTTATTTATGAAGTGTGTTTTTGTACGACGAATGTGATGAGACAATGAACGAAGTTACTTCAAGCAGGTTTCTCGTTGAACTTGATGTGACAATTAATGTATCGAGAGAATTATCGTGACGACACATAGACAAATATAGTTATTCGCAAAGGTGGCCACAGAACCCATATTGCTGCCCAGTTAATAGGATTCATAAGGCCCGCTAGCTGGCGAAATAGTGACTCATAATTTTTCGATTCGTCATATTTGTACAATTAGAGGGTAACTACGGTACATTTTCATGCTTTTAGGGTTACGACGGTTTTGTGTGAAGAAAGTGTTTCTCAATTTCGAGATGATAGGTTTTTTTGTTGTTGTTTTTATTTTATTTCGATGCCTCCTGCAGATACGTAGATATCCTATCTCAAAGTTTTGGCTCGATGGTCCAGCTACGGTGAAACCGAAACTACGGCTCGAGTATGACGGCAACCCTTGTGGCCACCGCCTGACGCAAACTTCATATTGCGGCACCGCAAAACGTACGGCATGGCCACCGCCTGACGCAAACTTCGTACTGCGGCACCGCAAAACGTACCACTGGGCTAGTCGCAAGAGCAGTTCCGATCAGCCAGGTAAGATGCTTCGGCTGTATTACTGCTTTGCTTTGCAGATATCAGACATCTGTACCAAATATCAATACACACTTATAAAGTTGCCGGCCGAAAAGCGAGTTTGCCAGGATGAACGCAAGCGGAGAACGAGTCCCCACTTATTTTATGAGAACAGCGATCATGGTGGTGAGCAATGCACGTTGCAGAAGCACTGTGCAAGCTAATCGGAAGCTCGCGATGAGCAGGAATGGACTAAACAATGGCGGCCAGTGAATGCGCCCTTCGGTACCACGATGCTCCTCCCATGGAGGCACTGTGTTTCATATGCTTCGAGGGAGGGGGGGGGGGGGGGGGACGTAGTCATTGTATCCTAAATTTTTCAGGATCTTTCCTCCTGATGGCGTTTCATCTGGGTGGAGAAGTTGGCTCTGCTTGTCTTCTGCAACTATTCCCATGAGTTTTTTAATGCCGGCAATTAATTCTAAGATCGTTCACATTGGTGCACAATTGGGGAGCCCGGTGATGAGCCTCCGTGCACTGTTGTTGTGTTGTTGAGCCGTTTCAGCCCTTCCTTTTTCGCGCTAGAAAGTCGAAGGTAATTCCAGCCATACATACTTTTAGGCACCAGTAGCGCCCCTACCAGTGACTTGTTCGTGACCATGTCAATGGTGTTGATGGTGCTCTTGGGATTTCCGTATTGTCTCGTACCACTTTGTAGCCCTGCCCTCTTCTTGGAAAACCACACCGAGAATTTTGACTTCCGGCGACCTCTGGATAGTGTTTCCTGCTACCTCTAGTCGCATGGTGTCGCACCTGGCTCTTCCTCTTATATTGGCAATCCTAGTGTAATCTGTTTTCTTTTTTTTCCGCAGACATCTTCATGGTGATGTCTTGCAAAAAATTGTGAATTGTGTCCAGTCCGTTCTGCGGGGCTCGTTGTTGCTCTTCCGCCGTGAATCTCGCTGTCCACAGTGAGATGTCGTCCGCGTAGATGGTGTGTAACTGAGGTCTTTCTGCTTGTCGAGTTCAAAGGCGAGGTCGGCCATCACCGCATTAAAAAGTGTCGGGGATATTACAGCCCCCTGCGGCACTCCTCTGGTGACGCTTCGTCTTGCGCCTTCTGTGTCCCACTTGGATCGAGAAGGTTCAGTTTTGACGTGCTTTGTGCTGCTTGGCAACCCTATAAACCCTACCTGCTTGAATATATATGATTCAAAGTGACTGTGCGACAGCATTAATGTCTGACATTGTTAGAAAAACTCAGTGTGGCCAGTTTCCTGTTCAGATCGTAGCGCTGTGCATCAAGCGCTCTCATGATCTTTCTAGATATAACATCGTAGTACGTTGACCTGAATATTCAGTTTTATGCGTTTCATATAACCCATAAAAATGAAGAATGAAAACATAAACCTAAAACAAAATTTAAAAAAAAGCTAAAAAATACAGTGACGCTTGGTTAACCCAAAACGCAGAGCGCACAAAGTTGTTCAATTCCGAGCCTTCTCATGCGAACTGCTTTCCAGCTAAACTAAATGCAATGCATCATTCAAGAAGCCTACCTCGTTTGGACTTACTTCTACGTGAAATTTACAATTCACCAGATATTTCGAAACCGCCCATGACATGCATTCGCAATATTCTTGGTGACTCAAAACAAAGGCTCGGGGTTCCTCTTTGGTTTTATCTGTCAATTATGAAGCCGCTACGACATACCGGTCTAGTTTTTCAGGTTTAAATTCATCGGCTACGGTGAATTTACGGTTATGGTTACCGAATAAATCCCTTGTAAATTTTCGGTTATGGAGTGAGTTTGTGCAGACCACGAGAAAGACCTTAAAACTATACTTCGTTTCAGCTTAAGTTCACACGCAGCCGACTACGAGGTAATGGGGCCAATCAGACATCGTCAAAAGCGCACCTTCATGGTGTTCGTCATCAGGCGCGTAGCCACGGGGGGGGGGGGGGGGGAGGGGGGGTGTTCAGGTGTCAGAACATGCCCTGAAATTTTACTTTATTATATATAAATATATATATTTTTTTTTATTGTGCGTGTGATTGCACCAGCACCTTGAAACACCCCCCGAAAATATTTTCTGGCTACGCCACTGTTCGTCGTGTTTTTGTACGTGTTCTGTCAACGTGCTGAACCAATCATAAACAAATAAGGCACAGCAGGTTTCGTTTTTGACGCTCCTTGATCGGTCCCGTTACCAGCGTCTCCTGCGTCTAAACTTAAGCTCAAACAAAGTATAGGGTTCCGTGCTTTCGGATAAATCCGGAAAACTCCGTAAAACACTCGCTGGTAAAGTTTTTGTCAACTCGGATTTGTCCGATAAACTCTGAATTTCGATGTCCCAATGCGAGTAAAGAAATATTTTACAAATTAAGTTTCATCAGAAAAAAGGGTTAATGCTCCTGAGAAAATACAGCTCCGGTTAACTTTCAAGTCTCGGACCATTGACGAAAGGATCACCGACCGTTTAACTCGTCAAGGTCCATTCTGGACAACGGATCATTGTACTTCTGGATCACGAAAAAGTCACTGTTCCAGTTTCTAGCTTGAACCACACTATTCGTGCTTCTTAGAGGAAGGAAAAGTTGTGTTTTCGCAACAGTGAAAACTATGAGCCATGGAAATTTCGTAGAAGGGGGAAGGAGGGAGTGCACTTCACGCTTCTACTATATTAGTCCCTTTACCACTCCACCTCGCGCAGCCGCGGTGTAAGGGGATGAAATAGGATGGGATAAAAACGAGCTACCAGTGACTACCTCAAGGAGTTTCGTGATTTTAAGGTATCAAAGATTATAGATGAAACACTTATATGCAAGTTTTGTCGTGGGGTAGATTACTAGTGCCATGTGGCAAGGGCGCCGAATTCAGCTAAAAATGTTATTTGATGCACGTATACCCCGATAATACATATTATTATTTCTTTGATAGAAACTACTTCGAAAATTAGACTCCGAATTTTGAAGATTCAAGAGCCACGCAAAAAGATGGGCCGAAATCGGTGCTGACGAAAATAATCCCTGGAGAAGGGGAACAAGAAAAACAAAGGACAAACACAAATATTCAGACACAGCTAGGTGACTGGTGCACGACGAGCTCGCTTGCACCTTTGCATTTACTTGCGTTATCAATCACTGTTGCACGCCGATTCTCGAGGAAATGCTTGGCATTTCGCGCAGCGGTTGTATATAACAAATCATGGTGAATGCAGCCTCTCATCACTTTTCTGCGGGGTGAACATTCCCGAAACCCCTCTTTCCCTTGTGCAAGCAAACCAGGTAACTTAGCGTGTGCATGAAGGACGGCGGCCGCACATCATTGGCTATAGAGAGCGACAGCTTGGCGAGCGACGGCTTGACATAACACCTAGAAACCGCGGTGCAGTGGGGGACAGTGGGGCTAGGGCGTACTTGGGTCGCCGGCGGGACGCCGCGAGGCGGCGTGTACAGGTGACCCAAGGTTGGTTAATATCTTATAATGAGCCATCCATAGACTGTCGCCGCGAAGCGGCGTGAAAGAGGGGGGGGGGGGGGGGAGGGGGGGTTAACACTCGCCCCAGTGATGCACCCGACGTCCCCCGCTGCGCGGCGCCGAAATTGGCGAAGGGGGACGTCGCCGGCGATCTTCAGTTACGTCACGGCATCGCTCCCTATAACCAGCCAATCCAGCGCGGCCTCCGTTGCTATGCATCCTGTCACCAAGCATCTCAATATATAAACCCCGCCGCCATCCATCGGCTTTTGTGGAAGGTGTTTCCTAGACAGTTTCCATAGTAGGTAGGACTGTTGTGCCACCCCGTGGCGATGTTGCGAACTTTATATTCGCATTTTCTTGTTTGGTAACAAACTCAGTGGCGCTGTCGCGACTACTTCTTTGCATGACCGCGTAAAGGACACAAGATCACTGGATGAGTGTCGTGATGTAGGCGAGTTGGTTCATGGTAACGGAAATAAACAGCGCGCAAAAAATACACAAGGACGAAAGGAAGGTGCGAACGACACAAGCGCTGAACTCACAACTAAACATTTATTGAAAAAACACCAACGAATTAAACCGCACTATCGCTTCAGCACGTGTCAAGATAGGCAATTTCTTTTTTGTGAAGAAAAAACGATGTTTGGCTGACGCATGCATCTTGCCCCTCTTTTGTTATTGCATACGCTTCCAATAATTCTCTGGTAGTCTTATCTGTGCTCCTCCCGATGATGGTGATGTTATTGAATTGGGGCTGGCATTTACAGGCAGCACAATGCAGAGGCAAGTGACCCCCAGCGGTCGACCGGAGTGTCCAGTCATGTTCACGTGCCCTGTCATTAATGCATCGGCCAGTTTGGCCGATGTACACTCTTCCGCAGCTTAGTGGGATCTTGTATACCACCCCAACCACACAATCAACATACTTGTTCCTGTGCCTTACGGCACATTGGCTCTTGCCCCCAGCCTTTTCCGCAATTCTAGGGCACAGTTGCGCCAACTTTCGAGGTGCCGAAAAAACAACAGGGACGTCAAACCGCCCAGCTACCTTTTTCAAATTGTGCGAGAGTTTGTGCATGTAAGGGAGTACCTGGGGTCTGGTTGTGGGTCTCTCTTTTTTCTGACTTGACCCTCCCTTAACCTTTTTTAGCAACGTCTGCGCCACTGCCAGAATAACTGACGCTGGGAAGCCTGCATCTGTCAGCCGCTGTACCTGCATCTTAAAACTTTCTGACATTGAATGGTAGCAGGACTTTTCCAAGGCGGTCTGGAGGCAAGAGGACGCAATACTCCTTTTTGAAGAAAAACCAAACATCGGTTTTTCTTCACAAAAAAGAAATTGCCTATCTTGACACGTGCTGAAGCGATAGTGCGGTTTACTTCGTTGGTGTTTTTTCAATAAATGTTTAGTTGTGAGTTCAGCGCTTGTGTCGTTCGCACCTTCCTTTCGTCCTTGTGTATTTTTTGCGCGCTGTTTATTTCCGTTTCCGTGATCACTGGATGACATTTTCCATAATCTGCTGGCGCAGCCCTGCCCCGGCAACTCGACAAACCGCGTGGCCGGCCCGAAGGCTGACACAACGCGGCCGCCCCCACTTTAGGACCGAGGGGCGAGGGCTCTTCATAGCTCTCGTGGCCGAGCAGCAAGCCTAACACATCGGGTTCCCTGTTGAGCTCCATCGCTCTCCTCATCGGCACTCAGCCACCCCTTTTTATAGCCAACCTCCGTGGGTCCCGAGAAGGGACACTCGCCTCCTCCAAAGCAGTGTTCCACGTAACGGCGTTCCAAGGAACGTCGTTCCTGGAACGCGTTCCTTTTAGGAGGAACGAAAGAACGCCGCCGTTCCATTTTGCATCGGTGGAACTGGAACGGGAACTCGTTACGTTTTTACGGGAACGCAAGAAGGAACGGCGTTCCTTTTTTTTTTCGTCCAGTGGGGTAATTTTTATATTATTTCAAAGAGGGTAATTTAAAAAAAAAACTATAAAACAATATATTTACGAAGAGCAGGACGGATCTCTTTAAGTTTTTAGTGTGGGGTCCTTGCTTGGTAACAGTAGGGTGCAGGAGAGCTAGTGAGCAAATTGGTTCTCTTTTCAGTGCCCGAGACTGCGGTACAAAAATCAAAACATTTAGTCGAAGGAAAAGACAGAAAAAGTGACGTCTCAAACTCAGATACTTTTTTTGCTTTCACGAATCTTTATACACCCAGAAATCTAGGGCCGACTGCAGCCATCACTGAACTTCTACAAAGAAATCAGTTGCATCAAAATGACAGGTTACTAGACATGAAACGCACCCTTGCATCCCAAACATTGGGCAGATGCACAAAAATTAACCTTCATTCCCTCTAATCTTCTCCCACCTTCAAACTGAACAACGAATCCAACCTTCACGATCAGAGACTGGCAGTTTTCAAGACTGACCTTCCAAATGCCCTACCCTCTTCTCCACTTGCTTGTCTTGCGGACAGCAGCATCGAGAAGCAAGTGTTGTTAAGTTTGAACACGGGACTTTGTTAGATTGGAACGTGTGAGGTTATTGTGAAACGCTCCTGCAATGTGGGGTAACAGTACATTTAGCTCGTCTGCATAACTCACCACAAAAATGAATGTGGCAAAACGCTAAGATTTTCAAAGATGAATATATCAACAAATGAAACTTGCTTCCGCTCGTTTTCTTCTCCTGGTGTCCTTCCATCACGGCTTTTAAATTCCTATGTTGCTATTTGATGGGATAGATAAAAAAAACTTGGTTTGATCTAACTCATTACCAAAATACAAATGTAACGTATATGTAACGATACGTTCCTTTTTTTAACTGTAACGGGAACGAGTTCCTTTCTGGCAGATGGAACTTGTAACGGGAACGCGTTCCAAAAATCAAGAGGAACGAGGAACGTGTACAACACTGCTCCAAAGTCAGTGGAGGAGCCCCCTCTCCCGGGACACAGGAAACCCGTTCGCGGTCCCATCGCCTTCTGGTGGACCGCCAGCAAACTAATAATTTATTTTCATGTAACACTCCTCCCCTGTTCAGAACATGAGCGTCCTCGCTCATATTTTTCTGAGGAGCAATAAATCTCTTATGCAATAACAAATGCATCCACAGTTCACTACTTACATGTACATTGCTTTTTTTTTTCAAAATTTACAAATACATCCTTTACATAATTTACACCCAAAGTTTTACATCACACATATGCGAATAAAAAGTCTACGCTAAAACCTCTAGCCTTAGTCCTTTCCACAACAAATATTTACATCAAATAGTGAATATGGAAATCCTTATTTACGTTCTTAGTCTGTATACATAGCCGTACAAAAATGTTAGATCGGAGCGGTTCTAGTTCGGATGCGCGCGAAGCCGCGTGGTTCCCAACTTGTGGACAGCTCAGATCCGCGCGAAACTGATCTGGTACCGCGCGGTTCTGGGTGTAACCAGTCGGATCCAGTGAGGCGCAACGCACTAGAACCGCACGGTGATGGGTGGATCCTATCCGTTCCCCTTGGTTCCAGTAGGGTCTGCTCCCCCTCCCAGCCAGCGGGCGCGCACATGCGTGACTGGAGGAGGGGGGACGCCTTTTTCGGAGGTCGATACGGGGCATAGCAAGGACACAGAGTAGTAGTTTGACGTCTGTGACGTCATGTTCGGTTTTCATCAAATAGAGCTATTTGTACCTATGTTTTAACCTTGACATCTTCACCTCCTAACTTCACGCACTCCTCCGGAGTATGCACCGGGAGTATGCTCCCAGCTCGTTTCTCCGAAGTCAACATAACTGTCATAGTTGGTAAATGACGGCCCGTGCCAGTCGTTGGCAAATCGACGTAGATGGAAACAAATCGCGGTGGCGTTTTTCGCGGCCTCGGAGGTGCAGGAGCGAGCCGACGTTAAAAAAGATACGTTTCAACTACGAGAGCAACGAGACTGTCAGCAAGAGCCACGTAAATACCTGTGCACACTCGGAGCGGGCGCGCGCGTTTAATCGAAGTGCTTCGGGACCGATCTTTTACGATTACCACTCAATACTGACGTGAAACTCGGCAAAGAAAGGTGGGACCGGCATTGCATAGCTCCCACGAACTGTTATATCTCGACAGTGACGTCCAGTCGTGTGAAAATAAAAATGGCATACTAATAACAAAGTGTACATACCGTGTTGCGAAGGTAATTCATAGGGCGTTTATTTGAGCTCCATATCACACAAAACAAGGAGATAGAATCGATGAGAGACCCTTTTCGACGACAGCGTTCGTCACCGCTGCCTCGGAAAACAAGGAGATGACAAGGGGAAGAGATTGACCTCTTAACCTAAATTGAGGTCAGCGATCAAACTAAAATACGGGAAGGGTCCACAAGGGTCGCGCGGGTGCGTATTCCATTCAGCAAGCCAGCCGGTCGTTGGCAGACGGTCTTGGCCTCGGACTGTTGGAGCAGCGCAGGCGCTGGTCGGAGCAACGCTGCGCCGAGTCGGGGTGGCTGCTAGGCCTAAATTCTGCCGAGCTCGCTCGGTCGGTGTCATCATTGCCGTTGTAGCCTTTCCGGGTGTTTGTGGATCCAGCGTTCGTGTTCATCGTGGCCGGTTTAGAGTACTTTTTTTTCTTGATGCTTGAAATCGGAACCCGCGAAAAGAGCACATAGAAAAATAAATGTACGTTGGTCGTCGCGACTAAGTAACTGAGCGACGTTGTCGGTCATGTTGATTCGATCGTAGAAAAACGGCTCCGGAGCTGTTGTCGTAAGTACATTTTTGGCGTAAGATCGTTTCGTGAATCTGGCCTTTGTTCTTTAGCGCATGGCACTGCAACAATAACACGCCGCAACCGCCGCCTCCCCCGCCCCAACACTGGACACAACCACCTGCAAAAAGCTCTCCACAAAACCTAGAAAAAAAAATATATTTAATATATAATTTCGCTTGTTTTTACGTTACCGGCAGTGACGTCACGGACGTCACCGCCCCGTATCAACACCGCCTAGATCTAAAGTCCCCCCGTAGCGCTTCCCGCTCTCCCTTCAAGGAGCGTCTGCATGAGTAGGCTGACCTGGTAGTGCGCTTCTTTGCAAGGCTCCCCTTGACAGTTGGCTTGTTTGCAATGCACATTCTTTTTTACCTTTCCTCTCCCTGTACGCTTGACGCGGCGCAAACAAAAAACAAAAGAGTTTAAAAAAGGGCGCCACGGTGGTGCGTTTTTTTTTTTTTTTCTCCCCAACAGTTGTCCGTCGCGTTCCTCTCTTCGACGGCTTTTTTAGCTACTCCTGCGGGTTGGGTCGCGTGACAATAAGCCTGGAGGAATCAACGAGAACAACTCTAGACGCGAGAGGGTTTTGGACGCCGAGGGTCGGAAGTTCAACTCGAGTGAGATCCAGCACATTTTGGAATACAAAACATCCGTGGCTGCCGTGGCCTCGTGTGAACATTGCTTTTCGATCGTCGGTGCTGTCTGTCATTTCTCACAGATGTTGTATTTCCGCGCTTTGGCGGAAAACTGGATGTGAAAGTGTCCATATTTCAGTTTCTGCAAGAATGGCTATGAAAGCGTGGACTGTACAGCGAATCGACGGGAAGATCTCGCTCCTTGACGGCATGGCAGGGTGAGAACATTTCAATTTTTTTATGATCGTGGGTTCGTTTTCTTGTTTTTACTTTTCACTGAATGCATACGTGCTTGCTGCATGGAAGCAACATATTCAAATGCAGGCGCTACTTGTAGGTGCAGAACTAAATAAAAATGACTTGATTTATGAGTTCAGGTTGGCATAATTTTCGCAAGCTGTGCAAGTGATAGATTATCGCGGTTGCAACCAGCGCATCAATGTAAAGATAAAAAAAAAAAGTACATTGAGTCGTTTCGGCGTATCCTCATCGGAGCGCAGAAATGATCCGCTACAACTAACTAGTAAGACCTATATTTGAGCGGGTCTTTGAGCTGTAGTTTGGAGTGAACGCAGGCCGGGATAGGGTTCATTTACCAGTTTACTTATCCATACCCCAGAGCCATATGCTAAACTTTAGCTGGAGCCCTTTCAGGCTCCCCAAGAAATCCCACCACACACCAGGTAGCTCTATGGAGCATATTATTATTATTATTATTATTAGTATTATTATGTTGCTGAATGTTATAATGTTATGTTGAATGTATATAATCCTCACTCGGAAGTGCTTTATATATTTGACTCGCGCTATTGGGCTTTCAATCAATTTATGTTAAAAATTATCATGCTTGAGCAGGACTGAAAAGTGCTGAATGTTGACAGCGTGAAATTTATTGTTTTTACAATATGGGTGCGTTGCAGATGTCTAGCTGCTCCGCATTTACTTTGCACGCTTCAGCTTTCTTTCGAACATATGAGTCTCACCAGCAGAATTCCTATCTTTTTTACCCTTATGCATTTGTTGGGTCTTGTGTAAAATTGTGTTTTTTGTATTTTTATTAATTTGTAGTTTGAAGTGTGTCAGCACCAAAACCGCGAGGTTGTTCCTAAACACTCTAATAAACATTCATTGATTAATTGATTGATTATTATTATTTTCTGTACTTGGTTTTATGTGCTCCTGCAATAAGCATTATTATTATTATTATTATTATTATTATTATTATTATTATTATTATTATTATTATTATTATTATTATTATTATTATAGCGCATTCGGCATTCGGCGCATCAAATTCAAAAATATTTTGATGTTCGTGATCCAAAATACCAGATCGAAACAATGCCAGTGTTTTCTCTAAAATACTGAACCACTTCAGCTGCACTTTAAAGCACAGCATTCTTTTTTTTTAGAATTTTATAACGATTTTCGATTACATTACCTTTCTTTGGATCAATATGATTTCCTCCTTTTTCGTTCCATTTCCTGCAGAAGCGGTCAACTACACATCCCGGATACTGCTTCGATGAACTCGGGCTACTGTACGGCCTCCGTGGGACAAGATGAAAACTGACAGCTTAGAAGATCGCTTCGGAATGTATAGGCAACTGGCTTGCTCCTAGTATCAAGTGTCTACAAGGCACATTTACGAAGGTGAAAACAAAATACTGCTGAGGAGCACGCTGTCAACGATCACTACAGCTAGCAAGGATGGAAAATAAAAAGATCTTCCCAAGCGAGCGTATACTTGACGCCCTACCTGCAACTGTGGAATACCTGCAATGTGGCCCTGTGCTGTAAAAAATAAGACACAGCCGCCCGGCCCTGGGCTATGTGGCCTGCCGTGCAGTCTACACCACCTTGAAGAACCTGAGGGGCGAAAAATGCAAGGCCGCATCGGCAGCACGAAACAAGTTGGCTACAGTTTGCTCGCACAGGAAGACTGTGCTGTAGCAATGAAACTCGTTATAGAAGGGCTTGTTTTTCCTGGTGTAAATGCTGTAGAACACAACTATGTTGTTCACCAATTGGTGATGCCCAGCCAGTGCCGACTTGTTTCATATCTCATAATGGAACTACTCGCCAAAAAAAAAAAAAGACTTCCGACTTCGACGCGGGTAATTAGCATACGAGTGAGCTCATTTTGAAACACGTGTTGTTGTAACAAGAAAACGCACAAGCATTTTCTTGTGATATTTTTGCAGCAAAATGAATGTTTGCATTAATGCCAAGAATGCCAATCAAAAGAAACAGAAAGCTGAAACTCTGCAATCTAAGACACCCGCTGCGAACAATCATGGATGTCAAAAAGCGAACTCAGGCCAAGGAAGAGTATGTCTGACGCCTGTGATGATGAACCCATTATGAATTGGAGCTCGAGCCAGTGTTGGACTGCAGTAAAAACATTCAACTAAGAAACCTTTGTTGCAAGATGACAACAATATTGTGGGTGCCAGTGCAACGTCTAAAAAAATAAGGTAAAGGATCAAGGCTAAATAAATTAGTTCCTATCCGGCCAGCAGGTGCTTGCGCTTCGTCCTCATGCAAAGGCAACTGCTCTATGAAGTCGGTGCATCTGTGTGTGTGTGTGTGTGCACATAGACTGTGTCTTTATAGCAATCTCTTGGGTATCCTTGTGGTGCTACAGCGTAAATGCCGACATGCTGCGCAGATATTGTGTGTTTTGGTGTCACGAAATCTACAGCATCTACGATGCATGTGTATGAATTTTTTTCAAGACGGATATTTGCAGAACTAGTGAAAACCAGGAGGCTCGTTTCGCAGTGTTCAAAGGTCACCAATTTCTTATTTACGACTCTATCCTGTATTGTAAATGCAAGCAACTTTGAATATGAAGCTCCCATGCCCACTTCTGCTTGTGTACAGAACTTGTTTTTAGCCGCCCCAAACTACCTGTGTCATTTCGCAGACTCGGTACTGTCGAAGTACATCAGCGGGTAGGGCAACGCTCAGGTATTTTGTTGCAAAGATAAATTTTTCACATTATGACATTGCCAAGAAACATTTCACAGGTGTATTTGCAATGTAGCAATCAGATAGGTTGCTGCAAAACAAGTACTATATTTGAACAGACAGAGTGCATTGAATTGCTGAACCTATACAGATTTATCACAAGTCTAAGAAAAGTTTGTCAAAATATGTGCAATAAATTTTTCAAACTATGATATGTCAGAACCCAGGAGACCAGAACATCACAATTTTAGAATATGATTACTTTGATACTTGTCTGGCAATTCGGGTCCGGTTACTGTTGAATCAGGTGTCCCTTAAGGGTAGTGTACTCGGGCCTCTATTGTTTCTAACATATATCAATGACCTACCATCATCAATTAAATCGACAATTAGACTTTTCGCTGATGCTTGAGTTATTTACCGGAAAATTAATACACTTATAATTATCACAGTATTTTCCAAGAAGATTTAGATACAATATCATCATGGTGTTCCCTATGGCAGATGAACATTAACTCGCGTAAATGCAAACAAATCTCCGTAACTAAATCCTCCAATAAGACACTAACCCAGTACTCATTTCTTTCACAACCACTAGAATACTCATTGTCGTAAAAGTATTTGGGCGTGTATTTTACAGACTCATTATCATGGATTGAGCAAATAACAAATAGCGCACTAAAAACACTTGGTTTCATTCGATGGACAATATATCTGGCTCCCATTGAAACAAAACTACTCGCGTACAAAACATTTATCCTCCCAAAATTAGAATATGGAAGCATAATTTGGAATTCACACCTGAGTTACCTAATCTCGAGGCTCGAATCTTCAGAAGAAAGCAGCCAGATTTATATAATAATAATAATAATAATAATACTTCATTTCCATCCTTTATGATGGTGGGGCCCAAGAAAAAAAGCTGCAGTAAGCAGCTTGACGAGTCCTTGGGCCCCTACAATGGACAGCAGGAAGCGTGCGGAAAACAAAAAAAAAGCAACATAATAGCGTGCTAGAGGCAATGATGTAAGAAATCAGTGCACAAAACTAAAAGCACCTTTTGCAAATGTTAAGAAAGAAAATGATCACGAACAAGCATATAATAAGCGCAAGTCTCTAAAGCTTAGACTTTCTAGATCAATGTTATTGCTGCTAAGGCTGTTTAACAAATGCGGGAGTGTGGAGTTTATCATTTGAGAGCCATAAGTTGTTCGCTGCGTGACCATCTTCCATTTCTCTGGGTTACGGGTAGGATACGGAGGAGAAGTTTTTCTCAGCGACGCCAGGTTTTCCAAATAACATGTACCTCTTGTTTTTTCACTTTTATAACTAGTAGAAAGCCGATACTGATATAACTTGTGAGTAGTGATTATTTGAAAGTTCTTAAATAAATCAGCGGTATGAAAGTCGCGTGGCACGTTACATATACATCTCAATATTTTCTTTTGCAACATGAAAAGTTTTTCAATATTGGTAAATGTTGATGTTCCCCAAACAAGGTGACAATACGTTAAGTGGGAGAAAAATAATGATTTATAAAGCAATAATTTAACATTTGTTGGTAACACAGATCTGTATCGGTTTATAATCCCCACTACTCGAGCTAGCTTTGGAATAAGATAATTTATATGGCTATCCCGAGACATACCCTCACTAAAAATGACTCCAAGAGTTTTAAAACAACTAACAATTTCAATTGGAGTTGAGCTAAAAGTGAGTACTTTAGACAGCACCACGGGCTTGTTTTTTGGACGAAAAATCACAGCTTTTGTTTTATGAATATTGATTTTCAAGGCGTTGCTATCTTCCCAACTCTTTATCTTTGACAAGGTCAGATTTGCCATATCGATTAAATCGTCGCCAGTATCGGAAGAAAAAAATACGCTCGTATCATCCGCGTAGATCACGAATTTTGCGCGCTTATTTACGTTAACGATGTCATTAATGTATACATTAAATAGAAAAGGTCCCAATATGCTTCTTGTCTGCGGATGCCGTACGCTTCAAGCTTTTTAAGTAGAACCACATGACTAAGGCAGTCAAACGCCTTTGTAAAGTCTAGAAAGACCCCTAAAACAAATTTTTGTTCTCAAACTTTTTCAAAATATACTCTTTTTGATTAAGAAGTGCAGTTTCAGTTGAACAGTTCTTCCTGAAACCGAACTGCGATGAAGTTACGAGGACCCACTTATTGGAAAAATCTACTAGACGTTGATAAAGTATCTTCTCCAAAGCTTTTGAGAAAACAGGCAGTATAGAAATAGGCCTATAGTTACATAACTCGTTTTTGTCACCTTTTTTGTATAGAACAGTTACTTTTGCTATTTTCATTCTTTTGGAAAACACACACGTTTCCAAAGAGAGATTAAAAATATAACTTAACACTGATGCAATTAAGTCAACTACATACTTGACTGGGCGAATTTGTAAGCCGTCGGCATCACAGCTCCCGCTATTTTTTGCGTGTGTAATCACATTAAGAATTTCCGAACTATCATTTGGTTTTAAAAAAAATGGAACTACAGTGATGGGGACAAACATGTTTACAAGCATTAGCTACATCAGCGTTAACACGAGCGCTAACACCTATGTCTACAAAATATTCATTAAACACATTGGCCAACTCTCGATTGGTTAACTTTACACCTCTATGCTGCAATGTTTCAATATTATTTGATGCAGGAGCGCCTTTAACCTGCGAACCTAAATGTTTCCACATTATGTCGGTACGGCCATTTGCCGACGAAAAGCGAAGAATAGAAACTCTTTTTTGCATTCCTCAGCTCTTTGGTTAAATTATTTCGGAAATACTTAAACTCCTTAAGGACATCTGGGTCACGCGTCTTGATGAAACGTTTATAAAGCGCATCTTTCTTTCGAATTTTTTTAAGCAAACGGGATGTTACCCATGGTGTACGACTTTTGTTGGATACCACTACAGATTTATATGGAAAGTGGCGTTCATATAGCCTAAGAAATTGCTCTAAGAATGTGTTATAGGCATCATCAACTATTGTTTGCATTAGCACGTTGTCACAAGCAGCAGCTGCAATGTCCTGTCTATACTTCGTCTCACCCTTCGATGGACTAAGGCAAAAGCTACGGACCACCAGATCCAATCACGAGCCACTTAGAAATTGCGTGGTATTGTGCTTTGATGCACGTATCAGGGCCCGCGTCTCGGATCACCTTTAGGAATGGGCGGACAGTGGTTCGAATCGAATTACAGCGAGTGACTCAACAATGTTACATTGCAAAAACGTCACGGCGTACAGGCTATTCGCATTGTCGAAGCTATACGAATGATGTAGCGTTTTTGGGTTCGGAGCATTATTCGTCCACCCCTAATCAATGCTAGGCATGTCATAGTTTAGCGTAGAACGTGATTGGACCTGGCGACCCGTGGCTTTGGCCTTTAGTCCATCGTAGGGTGAGACAAAGTATAAATGCATCGAGGCTATTTTTATTTATGTTTTGAAAAACCGCAGGTCGGTGTTTCATAGACTTTCGAGATACATTAATTTTAACAAACAAAAATATTGGAAGATGGTCACTTAGGTCACAGCTTATCACTCCGCTGCTCAGTCTATCTGTGTGAAAATTAGTTATAAATAAATCTAACGTAGTTTCGGAGCGTAGGGTAATTCTTGTTGGATGGATAATCCTATTAGCACATCCATACATACTGACTAGGTTGTTCATTTCCCTTTTCGAAGGGCTGTCAGAATACATATCAATATTAAAATCCTCCCCGCAAATGACATTATATTGATTGTCATTTGTAAATACCAAAAAAGTCTCAAAAGCTTCGAAAAATGCTAATAGGTTCCCATCCGGTGGGCGGTAAAATACAGCAAAAACAATTTGACCATTACGTAAGCATAACACTTCTACGTCCTTCGTTATAAAGGAATAATCGCTTAGTACGTCACAGTCGATACATTTTTTAGTCAGAATGCTCAATCCCCC